>JALIZH010024112.1:0-14018 GCA_030522465.1 Rhipicephalus appendiculatus
TAGAAATGGTGTCCTCGTTGGCCTTGACTACACTGTTAAAAAAATCTCGTCAAAATGACGGGAAAATCTTGGCAGCTCTATTTCCAAGCATTCGAACGTCAATATGACAGCAGGCCGTCATTTCTAAATTACAATGTATTCTGTCATTTTGACGTCTCCCATGTCAATATCAAATACAACCTAGACGTCAATGTGACAGCAGGCCGTCATTTCTAAATTACAATGTATTCTGTCATTTTGACGTCTCCCACGTCAATATGAAATACAATCTAGTCGTCAATTTGACAGCATGTTATCATATAGAAATGACAGTGTTCTCGGTCATTTTGACAGTTCGCATGTCAATAAGAAATACAACCCAGTTGTCAATATGACAGCTTCACCGCTGATGTGACTACACGTAGTCATTTTGAAATGGCAGTGTGCTCGATCATTTTGGTGCCTCGCGTGTCAATACAACGTGGTAGTCGCTTCTACAATGCTGCACCGTCACTTAAACTGCATGCTTAGAGTTTCAGATGACGATGCTTTTTATTGTGGCATCTGGTATGTTTATGTGACATACGACTACCAAAAACATGACAAAGCGATGCTCTGCTGTCTGAATGCTTTCATGTATGATTGCAAAAACTTGTGGGCTTGGCAGCCCAGTTTTTCACAGTATTTTCCCATTGTCATGCCTCATTTACATGTCTGTGTCAGTATGGTCCACTGAAGTGTGTCTCACTTGCAGCGGATTCCATATCTTACAAAAGATACTGCAATGCAATTGGCACATATACTTGCATATTTATTTGCTATATGGTTGCAGCATTAGGACACCTCCATGAAGGACACTGCAGCACCTGAAAAACGAAAATGTAATACGATGATCAATAAAAAACAATACGTGTTGAGTTTGCACAAAATTGCACACTAAGTGCTTTATGTAAGTACAAAAAATTGCACTTACACAGAGACATAAGACATAAGGAGCATAAGACATAAGGAACAATGCAATTGCCGTTACCAATCTACGCTAAGATTTAAAAGTGGGAAAACACTATGATTAAAAGATCTATCAAAAATAAAAAAGTAGATGTTGCATGGCGGTAGTTGCAATTATGAACTAACACACTCGTATTTAAGTTACCATGTATTGGTTCATAACTGCAAGTAATCTACCACGCAACATATTTTTTTTATTTCAGTAGATCCTTTTCTTAACCGTAGTGTTCTTCCCACTCCTAAATCTTAACGTATCGGTAATGGGGGGGGGGGTGCTGTTGCACACATCGGTATCACTTTCCGGTGCTGCTAAGCACACTATGTGAGCCATCAGTGGACAGCTGCATGTGGTGAAATGCACACTAGTAGGGTTGGCATTTCTCGTTGACTCGGGCTAATACTCACTAGTAAATCATTTAAATAAGCATGGACAAAGCTGCTTATGTTGTCTAAATGTTCCTCGTGTTCGCGCAGCTAGTACTTGCCGCTAGGACGCATTGATGTGAGGTATACACACGTGCACGCACACAGACCGGCAGAACACAACTTCAAAAAATATTTTTCTCCCTTAAAACAAAAAAGTAATGTTATGAAACTTTCTTAGTCAGTAACCAACGAAGGTCACTAGTAAATGGGTTATTTAGCATAATTTTACTAGCCCCATTTTAATGTGACATTTACGACCAAAGATGTGCGAAAATAAGCTTTTTTGGAACTGTGTAGCCAACTGTACACATTATTTTGCATTATATACGTCTCAAGGTAGTTTTTACCTCTGGTAAAACTTCCTGGCAATCAGTTAATCTAACATAGAGACCATCGTGAGTAAGCGCAACCAGACAGGACACAGAGCAAGGAACAGACGAGCACAGGTGCGGCTGTGCTCGTCTGTTCCTTGCTCTGTGTCCTGTCAGATTGCGCTGCTCACGATGGTCTCTATGTCAAAACACCAACTAGCCCAACAGTCAACTCTTTTACAGTTAATATAAACTATGACGTTTCACTAAATACTAACATTCTATAAAAAAAATCCCCAATATGGACGATATTGTCCATTAAAGGGGTACTGACACTAATACATTAAAGGGGTACTGAAAATTTTGGCCTCGCGTTTTTTTTTTTTTTGCTGCAATGTGTTCCTGGGGGCTTGTTAGTCATAACACGACACATCGTTTGCTGCAGCGTGCGACAGATAATTACAGGCTCCTTATCACCGACCATTGTCAGTTTCGGTTTCAAAAAGCGACAAGCCTCCGGGTGCAACTATCACCACCTAGCGGGTGCAGCGCTCGAACACGTTGGCACCCAGAACTGTGACGCACTTCCGCACAAGGAAATAAAGAAGTCCTTTCGAACAGGAAACGGGAAAGCAGGGCCGCCAAACACTAAACGTTCAACGCTCTGCGCAACGGCCGCGGACTCGCAGCAGCCGCCGGTAGCCTGCTGCAGCACACACGGCAAAAAAAGAAAAAAATGGCGGCTATGTCGTCATCATAAGTTGTTCCAGCATGGTCACGTGAGGGAAGTAGGGGTCCCTTGCGAATGTCAATAGCGCGAGGGAGTCGATCGCTCACGCAAACTTCAAAAGTAATTCAAAATACCTTCCAAGCTATATTCGCTGTTGATATTTTGCAGATGATATACACATGTTCACGGGAATCGATCCCACAGGCTATCTCGGCCGCGAAATTTTGTGTCAGTACCCCTTTAAGGCAGCATAAAAAACCATGAAAGCGTAACAGTTTGTAACACTTATTTTAGGTAAAAATCATACCATAGTTCAACACGAAAATTTTCGTCGTAACATAATTTACGAAGAATGAATTCTTTTTATCTGTTTTACATGATTTCTAGCTTTCCGGCTAGAAAACTTCACACGTGGCTTGAGGTACTAAAGAATTTTTTCTCAAGAAATGTTTGGGAGGAGGACTTCCTGCTTTAGGTAGATCTTTCAAGCAAGTTGATGATGGTTGAGAGCCCAATCACAAAACAAGAATTTACAATTTCTTTGTGCCAAACAAATAGTGTCAATAGATCCATACTATAAAGGTATTCACTGCATATCAGAAAAATGTATTTTCCTTCACTAGACTTGCACATTTGTCTGTATCTGCCTTTCCAGGCGCAATAATGCTGTAGAGGAATAAAAACCTAAATGAAGGAACAGGCTAAGGCAATAAGGAAAATATACGGAAGAACTTACCACCTTAAAATCAGATGGCTTTGATGAGGCTCAGCAGCCTTGACGCGATGCCACAGTAAGGTCCTTTGCCTCGTCTTTTCCGCGGGTTTATCTGCCCGAAATACCTGGAAAGTAATAGAGGGCGAAAAAAATGCATTTTCATTAACTATGATTGTCAGGCACTTTGGCTCCAGATCTGTAAAGCTATGAACGTGTGAACTGCCTAAGTCATGTAAAATGAAGTGTTCTTAAGCGAAGGGACAACAAACATTACCCTTCATCATAACATGTTGCAGGCAATGGAACCACATTTGCGTGCTCAGCTTGGTGAAGGTTTCATGTGCTGGTGCCCAAAATGTTTTTAACATAACAACCTAATGGCTCCAGTGCAACAATGACTTTTTGCCGTAGGAAATAAGGACAAGAGAATTGAACCAAATAAATAGATCTCAGAAAGGCCCATCAGTTAAAACATCATGAAATCAGTTAAATAAATTATACCTGAAATTAAAAGGGAGAAGGTGAAAAAGTAACCGGAACTTGTGTAGTTATACCACTCACATTTTTGTAACCTCGACATATGATGCTAGGCTTACAGCTCCCAAGGCAATTGTGAATTTTTAGAGTACCATATATTACTGACACATTAACACAAGGTGACACGACTCTAATGTCATTAAAAATAGGGCAGCATTTCTGATCTGCCACGACTGCTCAACCAAGTTACGAACATCTGGAGGCAATAATTCAGCAGTGGTGCATGGCACATTCTCATTGGCAAGTGTTTCAAGGTCATTTCCATCATATTGTGCCTCACTGCGACTTTGATAGCCACTACTGCCATGACGACGGCTCACATGTGATGTGAACGACTTCGCATTTGTGAACACCTTGTAGTCGACGAAACAACATGGCGTCACAATGCCAGAGGAAATGTGTCGCTTAACATGTCTAACAACATCTTGCTCAAAAGGAAGTAGGCATTAGAGAATCTGTGAGGGCAGTTGAATGTTCCCTTCGAGAAAGTTGGAGGAGCACTGGTGTGAGGTCCATGAAATTGTGAAACATGCACACGTAGTGCATTAAATGTTCTAAAACTTTTAGAACAGTGCTCATTCACACATGGTATGCTAACATTGTGAACATTCGAATGGACTCTGTAGTGTCTCATATACAAATTGTGCACCGGAGTGTGGCAACAATGACAAATATACATGACTACACAGGAATGTTTCCAGGAACATTGAACGCAGAAACAGCGCCCGGGCCAGCGATATCTTACAGCTGTAGTTCAGCTGCATGCATTGCTGTCCTGCGCATTAGGCATTTGAGTTATTAGAACAAAATACATTTCTAAGGATCTTTATGAAAACAGCAGATAATGAAGACAAGAAAGGTATAGGGATGTTAACTGTATTTAAGTGCATTGCAGTAATTGTGATATAGATGGGAAGAAAGTTATGTTAACGAAAAAAGAATCCGAAGTTTGCAGGTGTGGTCCCTGCTGGTGGCAAGTTGTCTTCTTGTCCAGTTTGCTTTCTTCATATCTATACCACAATTATGACCATACAAAGCAGTACAAATAATGTCCCCTATGCCTTCCTTGGCTTCATTATCTGCTGGTTTTCATTAAGGTTGTGTCAAACAAGAAAATTAGCCCTTAAAATTCCCTTCGTTCATTACTAAGGGCCAATTCGTCTTGATCAGTAATGTAGAAATTGACACAAGTGTATCAAAAACATGCACGAAAACATCATCCTCAGACATTACCTTGGTCAAGCAAGCTTCCTTGTTGCTGCAGCACCTGTGCTCACTCCGCTTCAAATTGATGTAGACAGCCTCCAACCTGTGGTAATTGAAGCAAACCAGTACTGATTACTTTAAGTAAAGGCACCTTGTCACCTATGTAATATAACTTGCTTGATTCGATTACAACATTGACAAATTCATTTTGTGTACCTTCCTCAACGCACATGTATTTAATGAGGCTTCAAAAGCCGTACAACACCTCACCTGGCGACGACGTCAGTGCCATAATAACGAATTTTGGTGCTTCAATATCCAAATTTTTCGAAACCAAGATGGCACACTCACCCCAATGTACGTGGTTTTTCCAAGATCAGAATACTGACTTCTTAAGGGGGTGTCGTATGGTACACAGGTTATCTGGTTTCAGCTTTATATCTCCGGAACTGTACAATATTATGTCGTGAAACTGTGCATGATTAATAAAAGAGCACATGGCCTTCAGTCTGCTAAATTTTGACTCTGTAGCTTTTCTAACTTGCTTCTGGTGGAGCGCCGAATTTCATACTGGGACACTAAATTCATTGAACCTTTTCTCAAAAACCACAAACAGTATGGCCGTGATATTTCACACGCTTATTCAACATGATATTGGTATTAATCCAAACCAGGCCCGTAGCCAGGGGGGGGGGGGGGGCTAGGGCCCCTCCCCCCCCGAAATTTGGATTGAGGGGGTGTTTTACCGAGAAAAAATAAGAAAAATAGGGGGTTTTCAAGGTTTTCAACAGGTGGGCCCCCCCCCCCCCCCCCCCCGAAAAAAAAATTTCTGGCTACGGGCCTGATCCAAACCTATAAAAACTGACTGGTATGTTTGTCTACCACGGAAAAAAATTATTGTCCTTACTTGTCACATGCCATGAGGGAGACTTTCCAAGCAATATTTTTTGCTTTCTTAATTGTAACTTAGTTTTTCAAGGTTATAAGTTGAGACTATTTCGAAGGGAATTAGGTATAATGTGCGAAAATTTGAGCGCAATCGGTCGGGTAGTTTTTTAGGAAAGGTACATCAAGTTTGGAAAATTTTCAAAAACTGATCATGAGAAAAACGCGCCATTTTATTTAAAGTCACGCCCGGAAGGTGCCCACAACATACGGCAATAATTCCGCTAGAAACGCATTTTGGGTCGAAAATTTGCGATCAGAATGTATGAAAGTGATAAGAAGTGAATATATTAAACCGATCTAGCCATAGTTATCATTTAAAAATGCGTACACGCAGAAACGATGATGAAAATGAGCCCGCGTATCCGATAAGCAGCGCGGTCTTTGGCGCCATTTTTAAAGGGCTTGGAGCACTCCAACGCGCTCGCCAAGGCATCGTTTTGCTCCTCAGACTGAGTGTGTATTTTATAGTAATAAAACAAAAATCGCTTTTTTGGTCGATCTACCCTACCGCACCCCCTCTAACCTGATTTGTAACATTGTTCCACACGGTTATTATATGACGTGCACTTTGTATGTATGTTCTACTGTTTATTCCATCACACCCGATGATCGAACCGTTCGCCGCATAGACCATACAGGACAAATAACTGAAGAGCATTTTCGTCCCACCTCGGCCGAGAACATCAAATTTATTCTAGGCACATGCACTGCCGGAATGAACATTGTTAAACTTGAACTTCTGATCTCAAGAATTGAAAAACCAGTGCACGATTTGTTCCCGCATCATGCACGGAAATCTATCGCACAAGGGCACCCTTCTGTAGACAGGGAAGGGCCATGAACATTATCCGCGTATGTTATGCATGGTGTCCTTAATTCTACTCAACGTGAGCCAATAAGCTTTGTGCGAGTAGCGACGTATATTTATTTTCACCGACAGCACGCAGGAAAACAGCCATCTTACGCCCGCATTGTTTCGATCGAATCCGCATTCATAAAAAATAATTAACCTCGATGTAACAGACATCGAGAGTAATTGCAAAACGAAAAAAGGCTGGCATCTTTTTACAAAAGCAGATATAATAGGAACGCGTGCACACAATGCCTGCCGGAACCCGACGTGGGAAGAAAAAAAGTGAGACGGTTGTAGTTTTGCAGCGCCTGCGCGTACAAACCTGCTGCATCCGCCTCGGCAGCATGGCACATTTGAAACCCGCGGACAACAACAAACGAAGAACGTAGATAGAATCGCACTTGTCTAGAACAGCGGAGCGCGTGGCTGTCGACACTGTTGACCGCAGCTTCTCCGTCGAGTTGGCTACAAACTTCCGTTCATGCTTGAATTATAGCACAAGGGCCTAGCATGCGGTATGCCATGTTTGGTATCACTACGGCGTCGGTGTTTGCATATTTCTGCAGAAAACGGCAGCTGCAGCGGCCGGCTGGTCGCTCTAGACAAGTGTGATTTACTGTAATACGAGCGTGACAGGCGCGCGGCCGCAAGAAACGAGATACGCCAAGCCCAACTGGCCGAAGCACACGCACACAAGCGCCACAGAGCCGTCAAGTGCCTGGCGAGACCATCGGCTGCGACCATTTTCCCCACTGAGTTCAGCTATGATTCGTGTTCTTTCCTCATATCCCCGAACTCTCGATAAGTAGGGCACAAGCGCTTTCGCGCCAAAATGGTACTACTTTCTGCAACCCTGGCGCGAGCACGGCCCGGCGCTAATCCCGGAATTTTGCAAGAATGAAAACATGGAAAGAACACTCACCTTTTGCAGGCGCGTTAGCTTCGGGGCTGTGTCTTCTGGTACGCAGTTTCCACGATGTGTCACCTCCAATACGCAATCCAAGGCAATCAAGCGAGCACAACAGCAACGCGCACGCGGTCTTTGCAATACAACGAAAGGACACAAAACAGACAAAAAACACACGCGGTAGCAATGGCGGTCAGTGGCCACGGCGGCTCGGGTGACTCGGGCGGGCATCTACGGGGAGACGGTGAGAGAGAGAGAGAGAGAGCCAAGGACACGTGTTGAGTGATGTTCCGTGACGTATGCTACAAGGAGACCAACCAAAGCGCCCGTGTCATACCCGTGTGTTCTTGCTCGCCTCCTCGTCGCTCTCTCCACTGCTTTTGACGGCGATTTCGCTGTTCTCTCCAGATGATGCCGGCAGCTTGTCAAAAATGACGACGAAATGGCCATCAAAATGACGAGTAGTTTTTACAGTGTATATGAGATATGGGAAAGTTTTTTTTTTCAACAAACTCCCCCCCCCCCCCCCCGCTCTTACCTACATCCTTCACTGCCCCGGCCCCTGCGGGAGTAATTAGCGTGACTGCGGCCCGCTGGCTGAGGTGAGTTTGAGACCCCTGCTCTAGAGGGTACGCGCCACATTTCTAGTAATCAACATCATATGCGTCTCGCGACAGGCGAGCACGCGGCATTCGCCACGGTTAGCTCGTGCTATCCTACGAGCTGCCAGAGGAACGTGCGTCAGAGCACTCGTACGCCAAGAGCATCGCAGCTCGCACTACGCGTTGTTGGGCTCTGAAGACAAAAGACACCCGAGTTTCGACTTTCGTCGCGACCATGGCTGGAATGGCGTGGACGCTCCACCCGGCACTCTTCTACGAGAAGTACGGCACGGTGCTCGTACAGCTCTGGGAATCGGGCGACGTCGGCACTTTGTTCAATCCCGTGCGAAGGCTGTCCAGGAGCATCGGTGACCGGATCACGTCTCTTCGTCGGCCACAAGGAACTACCGCGACTGCCGCGCCCAAGGCTGGGGCGGTCGGTGGCGCCGCCGAGGCGCCAGGCCTAACGGACGACGGCAGCGCCGCCACAGAGGACGTCACGGAAGACGTCACGGAGGACGACGCCATGTCGAGGGTCAACCGCGAGCCGGGAGACACGTCGTCCGAGCCCAGTACGTCGCAGCAGAACGAGCTTGCCTTCCAGGGTGACATCTACACGCAGATGCGGCGCAACCGTCGGCAACGCGAGCGCCTCCAGAAAATTCGCGAAACGCGCGAGAAGTTCCTGGAAGGTAGAAGCACCAGCAGCGCTGGAAGCGAGTTCGGCAGGAAACGACGCGGCTTCCAGCGTCACGGCAGCTCCATCCTGGTCTCCAAGAAAGACAAGGGCTTCAAGAAGGCGGCCGGAGGCGGTACTCCCCTAACGGACATGGAGGGCGTTGTACCCGTGCGAGCCGTCATGATAGACGTCTCTGGGTCGCCGGGAGGGAGTAGCTCCTCGGAGGACGAGGACGTCGCGGACAAGTTCGGTGAGAAACCCGGCGCCACGATCCAAGCCGATGAGCTGCTCGAGGAAAACGACAGCCTGCAGGCGTTCAGGGACGTCCGCGGGACAAGCAAGAGAGGTCACAGGTCACCGCCGCCGACCGTGCGCGCGCCGTCGGAGTCGCAGACCGACACCGAGTCTATCGCGAGCATTTCCGCGGCGGGTCAAGCACCTGTCGCCAGTACGCCGCCGCTCAAGAAGCTGGCACAGCCGTTCGTGGCCGCGAAGCCGCCCGGGCATTCTGCTCTCCGCAAACACAAGGCTTCTAGTAGGATAGGCCCCGTAGCATTGCGTGGCAAGCTGGTGACAGAGCCGGAAAGGTGTCCGTCCGTTGCGTCGATCGACACGCCGTCCGCGGCTGTTCCTGGTACAGCGGGCCCCTCGACAGAAGCCAACCTCTCTTCGGCAACGAGCTTATTGTCAACCAAAGAGCTCGTCTCAAATGACAAAGGCCCGGAGTCTCCAAGCCAGGTCAAAAGCGTCGCGAAGAAAGACTCGTCCAAGCGACGGAAACGTAAGGTCGAAAAGGAACGCAAGAAAGCGAAGGACAAGTCGAAAGCCACGGTTGGATCGGCGAAGACTTCGCGTGCGCTTTCGGCGGACTCGGGTACGGCTGGCGACCTTGATTCAGGCGCCATCAGCGAAGATGCTAAGCCACGCCGGAAACCCAAAACGGCTAAATCTCCTTCAAAGGCCAGCACGCGTTCACCGGGTCCAGGCAGTGACTTCGCCAGCAGAGAGTCCCCGACTTCCACCAGCGAGACGACGTCGTCGCAGGTTCCTGAAGCTGTGAGGAACAAAGATGGCGCCAAAGCCGTTTCAATGTCGGCAACTTCCGTTAGCACACCGGATAAGCTCGCGGACGAGGACAGCACGCTACCGTCAGTTGTCGGGAAGGCCACTCAATTGGCCACCGACATTGCCATGGTTCACTCAAAACTGCCGGGTGGCGCCCGTGCCAAAGGCGAGCACGCTGTGAAGACGGCACCATCACCGCGCGGCGAAACAGAGCAGCGTACGACGAGCCAACGGGAAGAGCGCGTCGCCGAAGGTAAAGCATCCGCGTCGACTCAGGCCGAAGCAGCGCCAAGTAGCGAGGCTCTCGGGACATCGGATGCGGCGAGTCGAAGGGCCACCGGCGTGCACAAAAGGCGCGGCAAGAAGCAGAGGACCTCCAAGTCGCCGGCCGGCGCTGACGTCGATACACCGTCCGGAGCACCCCTTACGTCAACCAAAGACGTCGAACTAAAAACACCTCATCCGGCTTCTACCGACAGCGAGGAGAGAGTCTTCGACAAAGCCGGGGCAATCCACGATCACCATCGTCACCATCGTCGGAGGCACAGCAAGTCCAAGAAGCACGCTAAGGAGGTCGACGGCAAGCGGCGCTCCAGGAAGAACAAGGAGGACCGTCCCGTGGACGTGACCGCGCTGGCGACCGGAGGCGTGGCGACGACTACCGAGGTTGGCGCTGACGGAGGCCCGACGAAGATCGAGGGCTCCGACGCAGCAACTACTGCGCTCAAGGAATCGAGCGTGCCGTCGCAGCCGGTACAGCCGCCCACCGCTGATGGGACGCTGTCCGGTAGCGACACATTGCTGTCGCTGGGCGGCCAAAGGCGTCCACCCAGGACGAATACGGTGGTCAGGGGCGACGATGTGACGGTCCAGGTGGACATGAGTAGCCGCAACAGGATGGCCATGTTCTGGCCGTTCAGCCACAAGGGCCAGAAGAAAAAACAAACGAAGGGACCCTGAAAGACCGTTCGACGGAAGTAGTCGTCGATGCGGCGGTCGCGACTCCAGGGCGCGCGTCTTGGGCGCCGTATTGCGGCGCTCGCAGCGACAGTAAATGTATTCTTGTAGAACGGCGTTACAGTCTCATCATTTCTGGAACATAGGTCTACACCTAAGCTCACAGGAAAATGTGTGGCTTAGTGTTCACACATGCAGTGGCTTGAATCTCTCTCCAGCTGCACATGCGAATAATAGTAAGCATCCATCGTTACGATTACGAACACCACAAGCGCCATCTTAAAGTAGGACCGCCTGACACTTGGGTCTTTCTAGAGCATATTTTAAACACTCTTGGGGCAACTACTACAAGCACACTTGCATGGTACTCACTACACCACAAATCATCATAATCTTTGTGTAGTGGCGAAGCGTCCACTGTGCCATTATTCGTCATTCTTCGAAAAAGCGCGCTACCCGCTACACACTTGTAACGCATTATGTGCACTTTGTTGATGCTGTGGCTGACGACGATGAAAAATTATGCCTGAGGCTTTTGTAATGGGTTGGAGCATTGAACGACCCACTCGTTACGCAATTAGCATTGTGTGGTTTTGCGCTGAAAACCACTCATCATGATTATAGCATTGTGTGACGCCTGGTTGTTACTTTACTGCTCTAAAACGCTTTACAACTCATGTTATCGCGATTCCTTACCCGACATGAAGCCCGCATAGGGTCAGTTTGCAATGCAGATTCAAGCACCGGCGTAGCTCAGTGGTAGAGCGCTGGGCTGCCACGCAGAGGGCCCGCGGTGATACTTTCTTTATAGGTTGCTTCTAGGTTCTTGCTAGGCTTTATCGACGTGGTGATAGCTCCTTTCTAGGCTGCTTCTAGGTTGTTGTTAGGCTTTAGCTATGTGGTGATAGCTTCTTTCTCGGTTGCTTCTAGGTTGTTGCTAGGCTTTAACTAGGTGATGCTAAGTTGTTTCTAGGTTGCTTCTCAGCGCAGAGGGGTTCGACTTAAACATCAGATAGTCACAGCCACGATAAGAATGTCCAAAACTCCCGAGGCAGAAACTCGCGCTGACAACGAGCGTTCGTACCTCCCAGAGATCTGCGGGCGCGTCGTCGTTCGCGTAGGGCTTCCATAGCTTCGGGGACTTCTCGCAGCCGCCATTGCCTCTTTCGTTTCCCTTGAAGCACTCCGTACCATTGAAGCACGTACCATTGAAGCACTCCGTACAGATGCTTTAGTGAAGCTGGAGCCAGCGGCCATGGCGTTTATAAGTGGGTTACTCCCGACAGTTTATTAAAGCCTTTCTCAATTACTGGTTACGTCTGTCTAGAAATCTTGATGGGTGTTTGCCGCGCGCGCTCTTCGCTTCTTTAATTTTAGTGGACCGTTGCTATCTAGTGAGTTGGAATGGAAAACTGAGCTCATTGGTATGGACTTGCGCTAAGGAGTCTGCAGCGCTCACGAAAAGGACAGAGGACGGAAGAAGCACGTACGAAAAGCGCTGACTAATGCAGCGCGCTGCGGAGCGTGGGGTCACTGGTTCGAATCTGCGATCGGGTGCGTCAGAATTTTTTTCTGATTTATTTTTCTTTGTGCCTTTTTTATATATGTAGTAAATACATATGCGGGACATGACGGCGATTGCCGAAATCCGCTGAGAGTGGCCATAAAACTGCTATCGCAATAACACAGAGAAATAGTCGTTGTTTTGTTTAAAATAATCTTTTCGATCGGTATCATTATTTGTGGTTCATACCCTGTTTCTAAGTGGAATGGTAACAGAGTACAAGGGTGGTCTGAAAGGTTCTCGGCCTGATGTAGAAAAAAGCGCTTTGGACCTTCAAAATTATTTTTATTTTTCAACGTAGTCTCCTCTCAACTCTACACACTTGGTCCATCGATGTTCCAGAGCCAGGATTCCGTCCTTAAAATGACTTTGTGGAAGTTCTGAAAAGTACTGATCCACAGCAGCATCGCTTCTTCATTTGATGAAAACCTTGTCCACCAAGAAAGATTTTGAGTTTTGAGAACAGGTGGTAGTCCGACGGGGCCAAGTCAGGAGAATAGGGTGGGTGCTCCGACAATTCGTACTTCAAATCGTGCAATTTAGCCACTGCAAGATGCCCTTTGTGCACCGGTGCATTGTCTTGATGAAAGGTGATTTTCTTCTTCTGCACACCTGGTCTTTTCCCACGAATTTTCTGACCCAATTGAGTTAAAAGGTCAGAATAATACTTCCCAGTTATGGTTTTACCCTTTTCAAGATAATCCACTTGTAGAATTGCTTCAGCGTCCAAAAAAACAGAGGCCATCACCTTTCCTGCGGAGGGAACTGACTTGGCTTTCTTTGGTGCCGAGGACCCGGCTTCATTCCACTGCTTTGATTGTTTCGATTCCGGTGTGTAATGGTGAATCCAAGTTTCATCCATTGTTATAAATCTGCGCAAAAAGTCCGCTGGATTTTTGTTATACAGCTCCAAAGCCTGCTGTGACATCGTCATGTGGTTGCGTTTTTGCTTAGGAGTAAGGATGCGCGGCACCCATCTTGTACAGAGCTTGTTCATGTGTAGTTTGTTATGCAAAATGTGACCTACACGTTCCACTGAGGTGCCAACAGTCTCGGCAATTTCGCGCAACTTCACTCTCCTGTCTTCCAAAACCATATCGTGCACACGGTCAATCAATTCAGGAGTTGTTGCACTTTTTGGGAGCCCTTCGCGCGGGTCATCTTCAATGCTCTCTCCCCCGCTTAAACTCAACAGCCCATTTCTTGACTGTGGAGTATGAATTGTGAATCTTGCTTGTAAACTTTAACAAGCCTTTGGTGAATTTCCATTCGGAGATAAATCTTCTTTTACAAAAAACTTTATCATCGCGCGGTGCTCAAGCTTCTCCATGCCTTACGGTGCTTCACACTACACCCACTGTGATCGACTGTTAAAGCCAAACTGCTTATCGGCACTATATGGCATTTCATCTGAGATTTGCAGAGACTTGTATGAACGTGCACATGAGTGCTGCAAGTTCTAGCTCGCGTGATTCTTATTGAGGCCGAGAACTTTTCAGACCACCCTCTATGCGCCACTCTTGATTGCTAG
>JALIZH010024113.1:0-14635 GCA_030522465.1 Rhipicephalus appendiculatus
CTTATGGCAATTTCCATCTAAATGATTGTCATGAGTAAAGGGGCACGAGGCACGCGCCCAACGATGGAAACTTCCGATGGTGTGCGGGGCATGGAAAAGTACCTGATGGTATGCGTCCCTGCCACGCTCGCGCACGCGATTGGTCGGTGAAGAGCGCGTGGCTCGCGACCCGAGCCGTGGCGAAAGAACCCATGAGAAGGAATGGGCATTGTCTGTGGGACACCGTTCGAGGCAGGTCGAAGAAGCCAGCGTTTCACGGGTGAAGACAGCGGCGGGTGCCGGGTCCGGAGGTGCTGCAGCACGAGTCTGGGTCGACTTCGGCGATGACCGGGAGAGGCCACTACGGACTTGAAGCATCCTCGTCACAGCGGGTCCCCGGAGCACTCGCAACGCTCCACCTTCGCCTCGCAGAACGGCTCGTGCCCACAGGACAGTCCCCGGAGAGTCGCGTCGTCAAATGTGCCACAACGTACTTGGAACGAGGGACCGCGGTGGCAGCTGGGCCTAACCCGTCCGCTTCCGTGTTGGCCATGACGACGACCGGGAAACAAGCAAGAAGCGGATCGGCAAGTTGCTGCTGAGCAACGGCGACCGCAAGCGAGCATCGACGGCGAGCGCGACGCAGCACGGACGACAAGAGATCGACCGAGACGCCGCGACGACCGTCGCACAAGTAAGAACATTCCAACTCGGACGCAACCGAGATGCCAGTGTGGCCGGACTGCTGTAGCAGTTAGAAACTGAAGTTAACTAAAGTAGGGAGACTTTGAAGTAAGAATTCGCTGTACGAATTCGATTTTTGAGTATTGTTGTATTTAGCTCAGGTGTACCTATTTTTGTGTGTGTGAATTTTTGTGTGAGGGTTGGCGTTGTTTGGTTTGATAAAGTGTGTTTGCTGTGCTACCTCCGACTCCCCTCTCTCTCTCAATCCCATCCACTGCAAGCGCTCCCGAGATAATTCGTGACATTAAGTGGCGAGCCTGCCAGGATTTTACCATCTTTTGGCCCAGTCACTTATCGTCGGGGGTTGCAGGGATGGATTGGGAGAAGATATTAAGAGTCATTAGAGAGCAGAAGCTCAATAAGGAACAAGGTCTAAAATTTATTGAGGAAGAGAAGGACCGTGTTCAAAAAGAGTGGGAGAATGAGAGGGAGGAGCGCAAAGCCAAACACGAGATAAAACGTGCCGAACTAGAGGCAAGACGCGCCGTAGCGCTGAAAGCTTATGCACGAGAAAAGGAGGAACTCGAGCGCAAACTGCGACTGGCAGTAGCCAAAAGGCACGGTAGAGAAAATGAGAGTAGTCCCATAGACGTTTCATCGGGAGAATTCAGTGTGCCCGATTTTCAGAGTTCTGTTGCCGTTGAGCCAAGTGGTAGTGAGCAGGTGTGTTGTGCAACTGATAGCACTCTCGTTAGTAATGAGCCGAAGGAACAGCGCCCAAAGATTGCAGATAGTACTAGCATGGCACTGGTTAGGAAACTGTGTGCTAGTGTTGTTGAAGATGGCACGGAGGAAAAGAGCACGACGCCTCCAGACATTAAAGAGGCAGGTTATAGCGTTTCGTTGGTGAGCGTGTATACTGAAGGAAAAAGCACGTCGACATTGAGAGGGAAAACATCAGAGAGGAGTACAATGGAAAGAGTGCCTCAGACGCACGGTGTAAAACGCGAAAAAGTAAAGGAAACGCAGAGCGCTCCAAAGGTATTGAAAAGTGGGGGGCAATTATCAGCACGCAAGAAAGGTTGCTGAAGTTGTGAAAGGTAGACGCGTAAGATCAAAAGGAAAGCATGCTGCGAAAACGCATCAAATAGGTCTGAAGTATTTCGATGCAGAGAGGGTGGTGAAAGTAACCAGTGCCAGACTTAATGACAGAACTGCTAAGATTGGTTCGAAGAAGCGTCGGTTGAATCGAATGAGATGCATCAGCTGTGAGTGTTCGAGACGGTTTGCAGCGAATAGACGCCGTAAAAAGCTCAGAAAGATGCGGAATGTCAAGAAACACAGATTTAAGCGTGATGTAGCAAATTAGTGCCTGCTCTTCTGGAAAATGGATTCTGTGTGGTGGAATACCTTCTGAGTAAACTAATGGACGACTTAATGCTGAGTAGAGCTTTTTAGACAATGAAATTGTGCGACTCTGGAATATTGAGTGCTGAGTACTGTGTGTAGTTATTCTTGTGTGTGGACATGTGAACGGTCAAGTGTAATGTGTGGTGATGCGTCCGCGAAAGGGTGTGACACGGTGGTGTTGTGACAAGAGATTATCAGTGTGCGGGGAAAGCAGAGGCCGTAAGAGGATACAAGTCACAAGCTAAAAGGCACCAAAAGAATAGTAGAGGGCCTCAATCTCAGGGGAAGACAAGAGCAGTTTTTTATAGTAAAAAACTCTTAAAAAGGGGGCCATTGTCATGAGTAAAGGGGCACGAGGCACGCGCCCCAACGATGGAAACTTCCGATGGTGTGCGGGGCATGGAAAAGTACCTGATGGTATGCGCCCCTGCCACGCTCGCGCACGCGATTGGTCGGTGAAGAGCGCGTGGCTCGCGACCCGAGCCGTGGCGAAAGAACCCATGAGAAGGAATGGGCATTGTCTGTGGGACACCGTTCGAGGCAGGTCGAAGAAGCCAGCGTTTCACGGGTGAAGACAGCGGCGGGTGCCAGGTCCGGAGGTGCTGCAGCACGAGTCTGGGTCGACTTCGGCGATGACCGGGAGAGGCCACTACGGACTTGAAGCATCCTCGTCACAGCGGGTCCCGGAGCACTCGCAACGCTCCACCTTCGCTCGCAGAACGGCTCGTGCCCACAGGACAGTCCCCGGAGAGTCGCGTCGTCAAATGTGCCACAACGTACTTGGAACGAGGGACCGCGGTGGCAGCTGGGCCTAACCCGTCCGCTTCCGTGTTGGCCATGACGACGACCGGGAAACAAGCAAGAAGCGGATCGGCAAGTTGCTGCTGAGCAACGGCGACCGCAAGCGAGCATCGACGGCGAGCGCGACGCAGCACGGACGACAAGAGATCGACCGAGACGCCGCGACGACCGTCGCACAAGTAAGAACATTCCAACTCGGACGCAACCGAGATGCCAGTGTGGCCGGACTGCTGTAGCAGTTAGAAACTGAAGTTAACTAAAGTAGGGAGACTTTGAAGTAAGAATTCGCTGTACGAATTCGATTTTTGAGTATTGTTGTATTTAGCTCAGGTGTACCTATTTTTGTGTGTGTGAATTTTTGTGTGAGGGTTGGCATTGTTTGGTTTGATAAAGTGTGTTTGCTGTGCTACCTCCGACTCCCCTCTCTCTCTCAATCCCATCCACTGCAAGCGCTCCCGAGATAATTCGTGACAATGATGAATCAACTGATGACTAAACTTTGCAAAGAAGGTCAAATTTCAAGATAAGAAAGCTCGGATATAACTAAGTAAATTGTCAAATTTGCTGGCTTCACCATGTCAAGGTTTCATTGTATCCAGTATAAAGCTAAGGCTGCACTAGTGTGCACTTCAGTGCCGCCAGCATTTTATATCACAACCTATGACCTTTTAGTACATTTCTACGCTGCTTACACTCGTAGCTGATAAGCTGCGAGTGTAAGCAGCGTGTTTTAGTGTTTCCAAGACATCTCAAGACTAATGGCATATGCAGAAGGGTTGAATCTAGCCAATTAATCCAATGGGTGAATGTAAACCTGTTTTTGTGAACGTAAAAAGTATGGGCACAATAGACCTAAGGGGGTGTTAGAATTTTCTCTTAATTTTATCTGCCATAACACTAGCAGTGCACTTGACTCCATTAATTTGTGTAGGCTGATCAGTGAGAAGTAAAGGAGCTCGCTCTCGCTTATAACAATGCAAACAGTAATTTTGAATGTTGTGAAAGCATTGCAGTTTGGGGCGTTGCCAAGAATAAACTGCCCTGCATCAATGTAGTGACCCCAAGAAACCTCCTTTATTACATATCAGTAGTTCTACGCAGTCATTGAGGAACATGCATTTAGTGCACTTTACATCTGCTGTTTTCAATGAATTTAGCTCCCTCTACAATAATGAGAAGCAAGAACCAAAGAAATAGAACAGCATTTTTGTGTCAGGAGGGTTATTTCCATATCAGGTAGGTTTCTTCTATACTTTTCTGTATATAATCAACTTGAAATGGATAGTGAGGAAACTAGTATTACTGTAATTACAATATAGGACTAAGAAATTGCTGTGCTATCTACAAACTGAGCATGTCGGTATTGCTATGCCATGGCAATAAAAACACTAGTGCAACCAAGTGGCTGAGAACGTGGCTAACATAATGCTCCCAGATGTTGGCGTTTACTCACCATTCGGCAAGTATGGACGAATATGCGAGGGAATTCTCGGCCACGGGCGACAGGAAGTACATGGGCACGTTGACCTGCCCGGTGGTCTCCAGGTGACCAGAGAGGCACTCGAAGAGGTCATAGGTCACGCCCGACGGGTAGCAAGGGGATGAGCACATTGCCCCCCATCTTGACAGTCATGGCTGCAAAAGTGTGCAAGGATCGAGATTAGGGAATGGCCATATTTGCATTCAGTTTCACAAGGCAGACCATAACGTAGCTAAAATGCACACATCAATGACCGAACAAGCCAGCTTACAATCCTGAAAAAAATTTGAGATTAGACACGATAGAATTGAGAGCGACTGTACAGCTGCCATTATAAAATAAGTAGGGATGGCTGAATAGTAAGTTTGAGGTTCGAAGTGAATAGTGATCTGGCCTAATAATTTCGAATTGAATAGGTCAAATAGTATATGTCACATATTACTCAGAAAAATTTGCATTTTTGTCATGGCCCAACTAATCTGCACAATATCCTTAAGAATTAAAACTAGGCATGTGGGAATGTCACTTAGTCAGTTTGAAGTGAGGTGGAAGTGACTCTAAATAGCAGCAACATTCATAGCAGTAGTAGTAGCAACATTCATAACAACATAGCAGTAGTGTGCAAGTTATAACTGGTACAATACGTTATGCTTTAGAAATTACTAAACTTAGTGCCTATAAGCCCGTATAACATGCTTGTAAACTTAAAAAATAATTGACTGAGGTCAAGGTAGTTTGTACATTTAACCTTGAAGGGTGGCTTCGCGACAGTGCGGATTTCCCCTGGATGGGTCGTTCCGATGCATAGCACCTCCACGCTGCCGTGAAACCACCTTTGCAGGAGGGTTGTATGGATTGAAATATACATATATTCGTTCATTTCGAATACTTCGTAATTTAGAATAATCTAAATTCGTGTTGAAGCGAATTCGAATACTGTAATATTCGTTTGGATACTCGCAGAGCCCGAATATTTGCCCATCCCTAAAAATAAATTTCGAGGACAGCAGCTGTCATCTCTCGTGTTTCAACACGTTTTTGTTGATATGCTTCAGGATCACAAGAATAAATGATTTTTATGTTTGGCTCAAGCCATATAAAATACTAGACTAATGTAGTTACAAAATTTTGCCACGCAGAGAACAAGTACACTGCATGATATTAAACAAGTTTCGAGACATGTAGCAACAAAGCAACAATTATGACTTATGGTCACTATGATCTACTACAGTGCATAACGCCTATCATCTAGATATGCGCACTCTGAATTCATTGAAGGATTCATATGACGTCATTTCTGATATGTGCAGCTCTCCGACACATGCATCAAATGATTTGTCTGATGCTGCTTTTGAGCAGTACTTCCTGTGCCTGTTCAGTCCATCAGAAGTGTGCTTCCCTGTCAAGCAGCGTTTCATGGCTGTACTAACATTGTAACTTCCCAATTTTCCGTACAAATTCGAGAAACACAAAAATTCAGCCACTTTCATCCGTTTGTGCTCTCACCTACTGTGATGCAGAACTCTCCAAGCATGGTGTCTGGGTTGGCCAATGGTGTTTGTGTCAAGCTGGTCAGGATGAGTGCGTCGGCATTTCTCAAGGGTCCGTGCTCAATGGGCTTTGGGTGCGTAGTTAACGTCGACGAGCCCGACATGTACACAATCTGCAATGAGATGAAAGGCACTTGTGAGGCCACCTATTCTTTTGATCTGACAGGTCAGAACATCATTTAATGGAAAAGAACCCAACGTTACACCCTCTCAGTACCAGGTCCCCTGGCCACTGTGAGAGTATGCAGAATAACCACAATAAGCTTTCCTATCTAAGTGACAGGCTATAGCAGCACACATTCGGTGCATTCATCCTTACAGCAGGGCCAGCATTTTTGATGGGACCATCTTTGAAAGTACTTAAACTTTCATGAAACAAGCGCTGGACGCATTCGGCCCTCTGCAGTCCATAGTGGTCTAGCAGCGCATCAACTGTACTAGGACAGCGTGCCACAAATGTCGCTTTGTTGGCGCCCAGTGCTAATCTTGTCAAAACCATCACCCTGAGAATACTCCCACAGGAGCCTATCTTCTTCTTCCCACCCAGGAACATGCATGCGTACTATAGAAGCAGCTGCTGCCACAGACTGTTCATGAATAAATCTCGTCGTCATCTTTGGTGTAACTGTGTGATTCACGGCATGGGTGTGCAAGCAGACTCTTGTTGTGTCTAGCTTGTCTTTGCCACACATGTTTGCACGACCATACCACGAATCTGTATCATCTATCCACTCTCCTGAAATTCTTGACTTGTTGCTTCCACAACAAGGTTAGGTGCATGTCTGTTATGCAACAGTTTATGCATAGTGACAGTTGTGTTAGCCCTGCAAGTCATTAATCTCAGATTTGTGGTGATCAGCACTTCTGTGTATAATGTAGCGAGACCACAGGGACTAGGGTACGTCTACTTTAACAGCTGAATGGAGAGAGGAGAAATAAATTTGAAAACTACTAGTAGACATAAGAATGTAAACAAGACTAAGAAAATGTTAACGGTGGTTACATATGTAAACTTGCTTGTCAACCAGCTTGAGTGAGTTCATGTAGGCATGAGCTCGAGTTAGCAGAGTTAAGACCGTATGAGAAGCTTGAATAAACTTGAGTCATAGTGTGAGTCTGTGCAAGCATAGTAGTGTCTGGTTTCGGGTGATTGGAGTCTAAGTGAGCCTGGCTGAGGATTATTTTGGTGAGGTGCAAGTGAGTATTAGTGTGTTTTGTTTATTTTATTGACCTACGGTTGTGTGCACTAACGAACATGCCATAAAGGGCTAAGAAGCAGTGCTTGCAGTAGAAAAAAGAATGATTTCAGAAAAGCATCTACCTTTTCATGGTCAGCTGTGACGATCCAGTTGCAGCTGCCCAAGCAATAACCAGAGCTGACCGCAGACACTTGAACCATTCCAAATACGTCCTGAAGGAAAAAACGAACACCATACACACACTAACCACACATATAAGACAGCACCTTTCTCGAAAAAATGTGGCACTGATGGGCTTTTTCATACCCAAAACAATACGACTATGAATCAGAAACAAGTGTTTGAAGCAAGAACTTTTTGTTTTAACCCAACGCAACTCAATGCTATACCTACCTTGCCCGAGACAAGATTCGGTCTAAAGCGTAAATTTTTTACAGCGGTAAATAATACAGTTTTTATGCACAGAAAACAGTAAGTGTCAAACACTATTAGTCAATCTTATATTATGCAATGTGTTTCTGGCTTTGGCAGAGAAATTGGAAAGGGCATATCAACTGCAACGCCTCTACGAAGGACTGCCAAAAGCAGATATTAGCACAGATGTTCAAACAGGGGAGACGGAAGTAGCTTTGTTGAGTAATTTAAAAGAGATGAGAACAGTGCACGGACAAGGAGTGCGACTGACCGTCGAAGTTTCCTCCCCTTCCCCCTACTTTACCCACACAGAACGCCCAATGATGAAGTGCGTCCCTACGTTCCCTAAGCAAATAAGAAAATCTAGCCTACTCCCACAGAAGGAATCCTGGAGCCACCCGTGAGTGTGCAGGAAGGCAATAAAGAATGAACACTTGCAGAAGATCAAACAAGGTTGGCGTGGGATAAAGCAGCAAGACACAGTTGAAGAAGTTAACAAGGCCACCAAACTAACGAAACGATGAGCAAATGACTCCGTAAAGGCATGAAGGAAAAGAAGACAAGTTCACATTAACACCAGCATCTAACCGGATAATTACAACACATTAAGGCTAATATAAGCAGCATTCACACAATATGAAAAAAAAAAAAAAAAAACGCCAGGCCTGCGCGGAACACGCAGCACAGTCACAGCGAAAGCTGGAAGAGCGGCCTTTCTAGAGCCTGTTTTAAACACTCTTGGGGTAACTATTACAAGCACACTTGCATGGTACCCACTACGCCATAAATGATCATAATTTTTGTGTAGTGGGGAAGCGTCTACTATGTCATTATTCGTCATTCTTCGGAAACGCGCGGTATCCGCTACACACTTGTAACGCATTATGTGCACTTTGTTGATGCTGTGGCCGACGACGATGAAGATTTTTGCCTGAGGCTTTTGTAATGGTTTGGAGCATTGAATGCCCCACTCGTTATGCAATTCGCATTGTGTGACACCTGGTTGTTACTTTACTGTTCTAAAACACTTTACAACACATGTTAACGCGATTCCTTACCCGACATGAAGCCTGCATAGGGTCAGTTTGCAATGCAGTTTCAAGCACCGGTGTAGCTGAGTGGTAGAGTGCTGGGCTGCCATGCAGAGGCCCCGGTTTTATTCCCATTCTGGCATAGGTATTCCTTTATTTATTTGGTTTTTTTTTTATTTCGCTCGATAGTGGTTACGGACACCGGCGGCGGCGGCGGACAACTACGGCGCAAAAACGGCCCTTGTAGTGATCTCACAACAGCTTTCACTGTAAAAAAGTCCTCACCACTTTCTCGGCAAACCCAACCACCTTGACCTTGGAAAGGCTGCTGTTCACATCTTGCATGCTGTACAACTGCCGCCAAGACCTCGGTTTTCCCAAGTCGAGCGATGGAAGCTGTAGAAACCTGACCAGAAAAGAAAAAAAAGAATGCTGTTACCAAAACAGATTTGAAGACTTAATGAACCATAGCCTCCTCAAAAATAATTTAGCTACTAACTTAGCTATCATAACAAAATATTAAAAAAAAAAGAACCCGCAAGCTTACTTTAGGGCCTGTTGCTTCCATCTGGTTGCAGTTCTCGGCTTGGGAGTCCTTTCTATGTAGGTGACAAGTTCTTCCATGAATTGCCTGGAAGAGTAAGCAAAACACGTGACCTATTAGGCCTGTGGCATTTTTTATTTACATGAATGCACAATTTACTTAATTAAAGAACAGCACCACTTTGAGCAAACTCGAGGTGCCTCGTTGAATGCGAATGCTCAGCACATGGCACATCGTCCTGCCCAGAAAAGAAGGCAGTTCCGACGTTGGGACAACTCTGCTCGCAGAATGCTTCGGAAACTTGGGAGCATCGGTAGGGTCCCTCAGGACAAAGCTGCTTGAGAACACATGCTCTAGACATGCTGTAACTGTTGTTAGCAAACATGTGAACCCTGTAACCACTACTCTACTGCTATGATTGATGGGAGCATGAGAACATTTCATTATCAGTATATCAACAGAACAAAACATGAAAGTTCAACCTTAACAACGCATACCCTTCAGGGTGAGAAAATCCCTTGTCGTAACTTGTATTTGATACCACCAAAAGCCAGAAAAATGCTTGGTGCGCAAGTAACAAAACTGCTTTGTTACTTTCTCTTACTATTACAAATAATGCACAGTGAAAATTGTTCAACACAAACACAGTTTGTAGATTAACAGCTGACTGCTATGAAGTTTCAGATCGCATAAGAATCCTAGTTTTCAGAGTGTAGATAGAAGGAAGTCTCGACGTGAAATAATATGTTTGGAATACAAGCAGAAGCATCAAGAATTTTTGACACCAGAACTGAAGATTCTGCCATTACTGCTTGCTGCGGTGGGAACCATGCATACAATCAGATGAACACAGGAAGAAAAACGAAGTAGACAGAAAGAGATGAATTTGCGCTCTTTTTCATCTACTTCATTTTCTTGAGGCTTGTGCGAATATTCGAATGCTTCGAATATTCGAACGAATATTGCAGTATTCGAATTCGCTTCCCTTCGAATTTAAATTACCACAAATTTCGAAGTACTCGAAACAAACGAATAGATGCACATTAGTACGCATGTAACCCCTGTAAAGGTGGTTTCACTGCAGTGGAGGGATGCTAAGCCGTGAAAGCACCTTTCCAGGTGTATATTAGTTCACATGTAACCCCTGTAAAGGTAGTTTCACTGCAGTGAAGTGGTGCTAAGCCGCAAAAACACGTACCCAGGGGACTTGCACTGCCGCGAAGCCCCACATCATGGTTAAATGAAGAGATTACCCTCACATCGATTCATTTTTTAAATTTAAAAGCTTGTTATACCGGCTCATATGCTCTAAATATCGTAAATTTTAAAACGTAACATATTTTAAAGGTTATCGCGAGCTTTCAAGTGAAAGTCAAATCCTGCTACTATTCAAAGTTGTTTCCACTTCCTTTGAAGCAAAAAATGGCTTTTGCGCAGACCTTGCTTCAATTTTTTTAAAATATTATGAAGGTTAGTTAGGTCATGACAAATATGCCCATTTTTCTTTATAATATGTGATATATATACCATTCGAATTCGATTCGAAATTATTCGACCAAAATCACTATTCGTTTCGAATTCGCTGCGAACCTAAAATTCACTATTCGTACAAGCCTAATTTTCTCCCTGTGTTTGTCCGATCGTATGCACAACGATTCCCACCACAAACATGCACCAACTCGCCCAGCAAGAAGTACTTCTGAAATACTGCTTTCTGGGGGGGACAAGGGCATGACCCAAAACACACGGCTCTTTAGCATGCGCTCTGAGATAGAAGGGTGGTTAAATATGTTAAAGGCAGAGCGCCTGAACGTATGTAGTATTGACGACCACCACGCACTTGCCTCATCTGCTTAGATGCTGTTTGTAGACAGCTAACAAGAAAACTGTACCATAAACAGCTCTGAAACCTAGACACAAGAGCTATGGTGTTGTATACTAGCTGCCACTAACAATCTTGGCTAAAGTGAAACTTTTTTAATGTTGGATCCTTTAACGTTAGATAGTGCACTATGAGATCTGTTTCCCCTACCTTCCGATAAGAAGGGTCGGCTCAGTCATGTAGACGGTGCCCTTGAAGCCTGTCCTTTCCGTGACGTAAGGCAATGCCAACATGGACTGGTAGTTGGAGATGAGGATGACATCGATATCGGCGAAGTCAACAAGACCAGTCTGCAATAAAACACGATAACAAATAAAAGCGGGGATGTCGACGCAACGACAGAGACGCATACTCAATATAGACATGCTAAACTGGTCCTCTTTAGGCACGAGCTGTCACAATAATCTGCTTTTCACAATATAACTGTATTTCATGTTCGGCAGTAAGCCTTCACCAAGCAGTTAACGTATACATTTAACATGAGTGCAGTGCCTTTCGCACAAAACAACGCTGCTTAAATTAAGATCGAATTATGAGGTTTAACAAGCCAAAACCATGATATGATTATGAGGCGTGCATTACAATTTCACGAATGAATTGAGCAAGCAGTATTGACAACTGCATTTTTTTCTAAAACACCTGCAGGTGCGCCCTATCACGGTGTAAGAATACCTTGACACTATGTAACATTTAAGTGGTCAAGAAAAAAAGTGTAAATTTAAGGGCTCGTCTGCTTTGTTAAACACAATATTAATGAGAACAAACGGATAATGATGCCAAGGAAAGGATAGGGGATGTTGTTAGAAGTAATTGTAATGTAAATGTGAAGAAAGAAAAGTGGACGAAAAGATAACTTGCCACCAGCAGGGACCGAACCTGCGACCTTCGAATAACGCGTCGACCTTCGAATAATGCATCGGATGCGTTATTCGAAGGTTGCAGGTTCGGTCCCTGCTGGTGGCAAGCTATCTTTTCGTCCACTTTTCTTTCTTCACATTTACATTACAATTACTTCTAATAACATCCCCTATACTTTCCTTGGCGTCATTATTTGTTAGTTCTCATTAATTTAAGTGGTCAGTGTCAGTAACTAATATTGTTTGTGATTATAATGGCTGGTGGCCTGATGGGGCATAAATATTGAAGCTCTGGAGACATTTTTTCTGCAATGCTCTAATGCATTTGCAAAAATACATATAAAAATTATATATATATGCAGGCCTCACGCACATCTAACAATGTGATAGAAGGTCACGAACACAAGCACACACATGCGCTCACGCACATGCATACAAGGCTAGATCTGTCACATCCTACTGTTGCGTTCTCACCTCTGGAAGGCAGAATTCCGGAGCGCTATCAACAAACACACGTCCATTTGCCTCCTTGAATTCCTGTGCAAAAAACAACACTTGTTACTTGAAAATTTGAAAACACGAGACCAAAAAACTCCAGGATGTATGCCAAGTCCTACCCCTTCTAACTGTGCATCACCAGCCTCTCTTGGAGTCCACAGGGGCAAGTTCGAGAGCCGTGTGCTGAAATTAGAAAAAGAAAGAAGTTGCTGCAAAATGTGAGTGCAGCCCTATGCGTGATTTCACTAGGTAATATAATAAGGCAAAGAACTTGATAGAGCAATGTATGCACATACAGTTACAGTATTGGTTATTTTTATTAATTTTTAATACCATTTTCCCTCCATTTATATTCTGCTCTTGTGGTGCAAAATGCCTTTATATTTATTTAAAGTATTTTATTTCTGTCACTTCATTGCTCATTTTTATATATATTGTAATGAAGGTAGTGGACATGCGGCTGGACCAAGAGAGAAGAAGAAGACTACGACGAAGCTCACTGCCCGCGCTGCTAGTTAGCCCTTGTGGTAGGAAAACCTGTGTCCAGTTATCGCGACTCCTGCCATTAAAGCACCCTCGTTTGAACTGGTGGAGGTGCTGGGTACATCTGGTCTTCACCCTGGAACTGCTGGAACTGCGCAGCCGGACACTACCACGAACTCTCACGATGACTGATTCGGGACCGACTCAGGGCGCTCCCCATCCCGCATCCACGCCTGTTTTTTGCCCTGGCGCACTGCCTGCAACGCGATCCTCCCATATTCGGTGGTACAGATGACCACGACGTGGAAGATTGGCTTGCCTAGTATGAGCTGGTGGCTGCTTACAATAAGTGGAATGCCAGCGACAAGCTCACTAATCTCAACTTCTACTTGACCGACGTCGCAAAACTCTGGTACAAGAATCATCGAACCGATTTCACCACCTGGTCGGATTTCACGGCAACGTTCACAGAGGTCTTTGGACGCCCTGCTGTACGTTGGCTTCCAGCTGAACAGCGCTTGCGTGGCAGAGTTCAAAGACAGGGTGAGCCGTTCACAAGTTATATTGAAGATGTGCTCTCTCTTTGCAAGCTCGTCAACTCACCCCTGGATGAAGCGGGCAAGATAAAGCACATACTGAAAGGCATCGATGACGATGCATTCCAGATGCTTGCTGCAAAAAGTCCTCAAACGGTCGCAGACGTCATCCAGCTCTGCCAGAGTTACGATGAGCTGCGCAGGCAGCGCGCTTCCACACGTTGCGCTGCTCAAGATACCGCAGATCTTTCATCTTTGGGCTTACGCCGTGACAGCACCGATCATTCAGCTTTGCTTCCACTCATAAAGCAGTTCATTCGTGAGGAGGTCGCACGGCAGCTCTCTATCATCACCACAACATCGGAGCTGATGGCGTCCTTGACGCCTTCTCTTCGTCAGGTCATCGAGACGCAAGTTGCCGAAGCATTGCCCTTTAGTTCGACTCCGTTGCCTGTTGCTGCCCCGCTCACCTACGCTGCCGTTGGTGCTCGAGCTTCCGCCCCGCCGTCTCCTGTCGCCTACCAAGCTACTGGCAGAGTTTACACGTCACAGCCACCGACACGTCCGCTTACAGTCCCGTACTCAGCCAATGGTGCCTCTGCCCTCAACCCATGGCGCACGCACGATAATCGGCCCATATGTTTCTCGTGTGGCATTCCACGTCACGTTGCTCGCCACTGTCGCCGTCGCAACTTCCCTCTTCGTGACAGTCCAGGGGCCTCAAACTACGCTCAGGCTCAACCTCCATATACCGGGGCCTCCAACTACGCTCAGGCTAAACCTCCATATGCCGTTCCTGCTGATCCTCCTCAGGACCGAACTACCAGTCACCGACCGTTCGATCAACGCCGGTCGCATTCTCCTCGTCGCCGATCCATTTCCCCAATGCTACGTCACAGCAGCCCGCCACGAGGGGAAAACTGACAGCCACAGTTCCGGAGGCAAGAGCTGCGTTACTGTCGAACATTTCAAGACCTAATCTTTGTCCTCCGAACGAAATTGAACTCTCTGTAGATGGCGTCAATGTACATGCACTTGTCGACACTGGAGCTGCCGTATCTGTCATTAGCGAAAAACTCTGCCGCAATTTGAACAAGGTGACCACTCCCCTGACCGATATTTCCTCGGAAGGCATGTCGGAAATGTTGATGGCAAAGGCACCGCCCACGGAAATAGACGAGCAGGTGGGCTCAGCAATATATATTTTTTTGGCGGTGGATGTTATAGACCAGGGGTCTCAAACACGCGGCCCGCGGCCTGCACATGACTGTCTTCACCCCACATTTT
>JALIZH010024114.1:0-24879 GCA_030522465.1 Rhipicephalus appendiculatus
CTATGTTTCTTTCTCTTTCTTCCGTTTCTCTATTTCTCGCTACCTCTTTCTGTCTATTTATTTATATACCTGCCTATTTATTTCTCTATCTTTCTGTAATTATCTATCTTTCTTTCCTTCTCTTTCTGCTTTCCCCCCTTTCTTTCTCGCTATTTTCTCTTTCTCTTGACGCTGTGCTTTAATCTTCCCCCTCCCCCCTCACTTCCCATTCCCGGCCCCTTGCTACAATATACTATACTATACTACATACACTATATAAGGCGGCTTTATGCCCTGCTAGCGTGCCTGGATAGCCAAGTGGTCGAGATGCTCGCCTTCGGAAAGTCAAGAAACTTTTTGTCGGGAATTTCTGTCGCTCTCTTTCCTTGGATCCCTTTCTTTCTTTCTTTGTCTCTCTCACTCTGTACTCGTTCTCTCAACCATCTGAATTATTTCCATCCCACTCCTAACAACTTGGCGCACGTGTTCTGGAAGTGAAGCAGAACCTTAACAAGAGGACGAAGAAAAAGAAGAGGACGAAGATAACGCGTGCCCGTTCATCTGCTGTAGACGCCAAATGGCATGACAAAAAGAAAAAAAAATCGGCAGATCCCCCGCACCATGGGAATCAATGTCAAGGCAAGCACGCGGAGGGAAGGTGATTGTGGTTTAATTTTTTTATTGAGTTAGACGTTACGAAAGACGCTAAAGATATGCACAAATGTTGTGCGCACTGACTTACGTTGAACTGTCGCATATGTTTTATATGACCAGTTGTTTGCAGTTGCTTAACGATGCCAACCGCAACATTGGCATTACCAAATCCAGAAGCGGTAAGCTGATATGTAGCGCCTGTGCTTACGAGGATGGTAGCCCTGGATAGTGCTACATAAACCAGCTTCAGTGGATGGCACTTAAGTATATAATTAACGTTAGCCCGACGTGACGCTTGTATCATAAGAGTACATATGTAATGTTCATAAAATTAGATAGCAAGCACTGCAACCCCAATTGACGTTTAACGAACATTACGCTTAAATATAGGTTCTTTTTCCAGAACAGTTTCGAGACCTGGTGTGGCACATTGAAAGAATACTTGATTACCACGCAGAATGCTTGGGCTCGATTCCTGCTGGGGCCCTGATATTTATTATCTGCATTGGTCGGGTCAGCGCCGCCAATGTAACTTTGTCTTAACGCTCTCGCATTTGAATTACCAATGTCTGTCCTCGCCGTTCCTGTGTAGATATAAACTGTCACTCGCGTGTCCCGCATGCCCGCATACCGCGGCCCGTGGCACATGGGTCTGTGCCTCACGTGTCTCGTGGAAAAAATTTGACGACGTACGCGATGGGATTTTTACGTTATTCATGACATGACCATGCAGGCAGCATACTTGTCTAACCCTCTTAGCCTCCAATACTAATTTTGGTCTACCTAATGAGGGGATCACAAGAGGCGATCACGAGAGCACCGCGACGTAGGCGGCTAGATAGATAAATCGATACGCAGATAAAAACGCTCAAAGTGTCTGCAGTTAGCTACGAAATGTTTCGCATTTAAAAAGTTGGAGGACGTTAGAGCTTCGCTTCAAGAGTAGAACGCGATAGCGCAATCGGGCCCCGCTCGCATCGCCTTCCCACTCGCTAGCCTGTCTTCACTTCTCAGGGGACACCTGAACCATGCGAGAAAGAAGAGAACGTCTGGGCGAGTAACGCTGGCCGTTTAAAACTACCCTAGAATGAATATTGCAAATAGTACCTTGACTTGGGCGAGTTGGTACATGCTCAGACGAATGCAGCGCGACTTAGGCGAAGATAGGAGGCACATATAGACACAGACGAGCACCGACTCGCAAGTGAGTTTATTTGCACTTCAATCGGCCTTTATATGCTCCATACCTTGCTTTATCACCCAAAGCAATGATAAGAATGACAAAATAACAAGAAAGGAAACAAAGATGCTGTCAGTAAAAATGATCGCATATCTACACTACAAGCAAGACAATATGCTTGCACTGATGCGCACCCATGTTACACAAAGCAAACTTTGACCATGACAAGACCGACAACACTGTATTGCTTTTCGAAATCGCGTCATTGTTATCAATGTTTTGAGTAATATAGCCAGGTATGGTGCACAGAAAGGCTGGTTGAAGCGCAAATAGACTCATTTGTAAGTCGGCGCTCGACTGTGCCTGTCTGTGTCTCCCTGTCCCGTCTTCGTCTAAGTCGCACTGCATTCGTCCGACTACTGCAAGTACAGTTGCGAATTGCGCACTACACCATAATTATTCCTATCGCGGACGTGGTAATATGCACATCGTCGCACCATAGCGTGCACTTCGTTTCGGGAGAACGTATACTGTAGTCGTTTATGAAATGGAACACACGAACGCGTGGTCTGCACTATGCGGCGGCTGCCTACAGCTCCATCAACCGACAGCTAACGAAAGCGTGGCCGCTTTCATCTATTTACAAACAAAATAACGAGTCGTGGGCGGTGGACAAGCGCTGTCAGATCACGCTGCCTCTCCGCTCGAGTAACGGGCGATGCCTGCAGCTCCCGCCCCGCCCTTCTAGCGCACAACGCTCTATTTGTCGGCAACGGCAAAGGATTACGCGTTCATAATGATAACACGCGCCTATAGGCGCGTGTTATCAGTCGAAACGTGTCATCTTTCGGAATTGAGATGCTGAAAGCGCCCTCAATGAGCGTATTTCTTCGATTAAACAAGTGCACCTTTCAACGCTGTCTGTCGTGCGAAGCAGGTCAGCATGTCTATTCGGGCGTGCATGCTCCTGGGAACACACGTCAGAGCCCGCAACTGCCGCGAGGTGTCGCGCCGCAGAGCAAGGCTGGCTGCTCGCGCGCTATACACCGACGTGGACGCGGCTGTACGTGCCGAAGACGTCGTGCAAATGCACTCACCTCAACGACTCCTCAGCCCTGATCATGTCTCATTCGAGGCTGCTCTCGTGTTCTCTTGTTACAGCCCTCTTATATGTAACGCCGGGGATACATTCGACGAAGAAAAACGACTCATGGTCATTATGAGCACTCGTCCTGTTTGTATCTAGCTCCTTCCAATTTGTTTTCGGCACTAAGTTTGATATAATTATTCAATATGCGTACACAGTTCATAATTTTATGAAAACGTACTGCTTAGCGAATCGCCGGAAAGCTAAGGGTATCAACTTAAAGGGGTCGTGAAATACGCCTCGGGCTTGGTGGGGAAAAAAAATAACACATACTGCGGAAAGCAGACAGTGCTATGAATGGCTTGGCGAAATCTTGAAGTCTTGCGTGGAGTGCTTACAAGCGGAGCACGATGTTGCCATTTTCACAGGCAGGGCGCCCGTGAAAGTGGCACAGAAGAATCACGCAGAAGAATCTGCTAACTCTGTTCGGAGCTTGAGGCGCCTGCTGTTCGCCAAAAATCAAGAGCGGCCTTTGGATCAGATGTGCCAAGGGGTGCCGGCGCAGCGCTCCGTAGTCTGCTAACATTAGGCAGTATACGGCGGCTATACACTCTTAAAAATCCCACGCTTACCTAAGCATGCGTTTCAACTTTTTTACACGCTTATTATGGCGTGACCATTACGCACGCTTAAAGACGGCGCCGAGGATCTGCGCCACAGGAGGAAAGAGACGGAGTGGGGTGACCCCACTCCCTCCCCCCGTCTCTCCTTGGGCGCAGGTACTAGTCAGCTTGAAGCACCGGTCGCTGTCGTCTTGGATCGCTTCTCCGAAGCAAGCTTTACCCACAGTGCTCTTCTTTCCTCTCCACTTTAGCAGCAGGCCGGCGAAGCAGTTGCTGAATGTTCCGCAGAGAGATTGCGCAAGACACTCCCGCCGTTGACGCTGAAACTAATTCATTAACAAGCGGTTTGGCTAAGCCCTGGTGCATTTCAAGGATGCAAAAACAATAGAAAGTGTAAACAGGCATCTCCCTATTTCTTTGCAGAGAGCAGCTAATGCTATATCAAACACGCTGTGCCGCGCTGGGCGTTCGAAGATAGTGAACCATGCGCACAATGTATGGGACGATAGGACAGTATCTCTCGCATTAAGCATTCAGTTTTCCCTGTTGTTCGCCAAAAATACCTTATCAAATTATATTTCTCTGAAGTGGTGGCTTGGGCGAGTTGGTAAGACATAATTCACTTAAAAACAGCGCTCAAAACGGAGGACAAGTAAAAGAAGGACACAGACGGCGGCGCTGACCGGTCAGCGCCGCCGTCTGTGTCCTTCTTTTACTTGTCCTCCGTTTTGAGCGCTGTTTTTAAGTGAATTATATTTCTCTGGCGTTTTATTCCAAGAAAAGCGAAGATTATAAGCAACAGAAGATATACGACCCATATGTTTTCTTTTATTCATGTAGTATACACACCCAGAAAACGCGATGCCACGAAACCATAGCTAAAAACAGAAGTTACACAGTTGACAGCAGAAATATTTTCGTAATGCTGAGGAAACTTAATTCGGTAGACACCGTCTACTTAAATGCGCAACGCAGTGAACAAACCGCTTAGTGTTGTTTGTGTCGATGATACCTACTTGCCTGAACCCCGCTTTGTGACTGACTGAACGAAGCCATGCAATTGGCCACATGCTGCCGGATATGTCAAATCTTTCATGCTGTACAGGGCATAGGCACATCACTAGTTCCTTCCCTGAAGCCGTCCCTTCACTCATACGAAAAGTTTCCAGCTCGCTGCCGCAGATGCGGAGCCTTCTTTTTCCTCCAGACAATGCAGGGTCCTATAAAGTCCTTTGGAGGCGTCTGTAAAAAGAAATATCCCGTTAACCAAACCATAATGCTTTACTTGTGAAGAAGACACGTCAATTACGCTGTGAAGGTAACTAATGATCGCTTGCTTTTACGGCGGAGGTGTTAAGGTCGACATTCACCGTGTGTCGTAGATAGAAAATGATCATTATCATGAACCGGCACGCATTCAATCCCCACCCGCGCACTCAGTATAGATGGTTAACAAGAGAAGCTGCAACGTGTTGCCTCTTTCGCCGCCCGTGTGTTCCCTTCTTAAGTTTTAGTGGACCAGTGGGCTGAGTAGTGGGATTCACCCAATTTCTGTGGTACGTGCGATAGATATCTCCGTTCTACACAGAGCTGTTACGGTCGAGGTTTGCCTACAGGCACAGAGAGAATGAGATAGAAATGCACAGACTAAAAGAGATAAAAAGAGCGTAAGCATAGCCATGTATAGTACAGTATAGCAAGGGTTTATAAAGAGACAGAATAAAGGGTAAAAGCCTAGCCAACTAAGGACCAGTTGGGTGCCCACCAGCTATGCTGTGACCCTGCCTTGCGCGACTTAGTGCGAGCTGTGCTAATTTTTTGACTGATTTAACGTTGATTGCACTTCTCAAATTTCTGCTGGTGACCACTTTTACAATGTTTAAGTTCGGAAGCTTTCAGAAGTAGCCAGTATGGGGAATTAGGCCAACTCACCGCAGCAATCAGAGCATGCTTTGCAAACCTGGTACACAGCTACGTGTCTAAAGCCATATATGACGGCTCAGTAAATATCAGTACTTTTGGTACGACCTGAAGGAACATTTTCAGTCTTGCTCATTTTCATCCATCCTACGTCCAAACATTCATTCGCTTCCAAATCTACCCCCGCAAAAACAAAGGAACAGTGTACGAAATGCATATAGGTGAGACAAAGAGCAGCCGGTGATTTCCGTTTGTCATGCTTCCCTTAAAAACGAAGTTAAAAATCCGAACACAACCTGTGATACATTGAATAAAACGTTTTCATATGTAGCGGAAAAGAGCTAAAATACATAGTTATGCTAAATTTCTAACGCAATGGAGAAGGAAGTTTAAAATTTGACTGAAGTCTGATCCTACATTCCTCTATCTGGGCACAGTCAAAAATGAATAAAAATAATTGCGTTTATATTTTGTAATGCGCTTTGTGCGTATGTAAAGCCTGAAAACATTTTTCGCGTGGGTTGCCGAAGCATTAGAATGTTTATATGAATAAGAAACGTGAGTTGTGTTTTCTGAATGCCGTGTTGCCCGTCACAAGCTGTGAAAACTATCGTACGTCGGCTACATAGGGTGTCCAACACAATATAAATGCTTGCCTCATCAGTTCTTTACGTAGCATATACGTCGGCATCCCTGTTACTTGTTGACGTCGGATTGGAAAAGATCCTTTCATCAGAATTTTTATACGCTTCATAGATATCTCCGTTTGAGAAGCACGTTCTCTTTCTATGGTCAGTTAAAGAAAAAGAAAAAAAAAGATAAACGGACGGAATTACGAAACCAACCTCTGCTATAAAATTGTGCAGTGTAAGTGACATCTGCAAACCCTTCTAACGTTCAGTTACAGGACAGCCAACGAGGAATATTCTTTTCTCAATAAACAGGAAAAAAGTCACATATTTTTGTCCGCAAATGAGGCAAACTTTACAAAACTGCCCCAAAACGCATAAAAAATTACTGAGCTTCTGAGGCTTTAAAGTAGCGTAGGAGGACTTTTCGGGGGCCTAGTTGGTGCATACTGACATAAAAACTTAGCGCAATTAAAGACGAGACACACAAGTAAGAAACACGAGGGACTGGCGCTACTCACAACTATTTATTTCACAACGTCGTCATGAAATATATACATACATTTTGGACATGCGCAGATGCGTTCCATGAAAAAAAAAAAACAAGAAATGAAGATGAAAAACAGATTATCTATCTGGTATACATGTCGAGGTATCTAAATTCATTCGTATGCAGAGTAATGGAAGGTTCGCTGACGCACCCCGCCCCCCTCTTCTTAATGTGAAACCCTTCTACCCTTCGTGTCTAGTCTTTAATTGCGCTAAGTTTTTATGTATGTAAAGTAGCGTAGTTTGCCGAGTAAACGATATATTTCCTATCTTGTAAATAACTCGTGGCTCCAGTGGTAAAATGGCTAAAAAGAAAGAAAACACACTCCAATAACTAATGAGCTACTACTGTACACATGTAGAACAAAAGGCATCCAGAGTGAGACTGGCTTTGAATCACGCCCTTCCAACATACACTGCCTTGCAACCGATACATGCATAAGGTTGGAAAAGCTCCTGAAATGCTTTTTACCAAGAAATTATGCCATAAATATTAAGGCATAATAAATCTTTGAAATATTACAAATATAATCTAGACTCTAGAGTAACCGAGCCTCCTTGATGCGGTTTACTTGCCTGCAACGTGAGAACTGCGGAGTCCAGAGAATACCCTTCAAGTGAGGTGTGTGCTCTATCTTTCCTGCTTAGCTGCTGCTTTTCCGTGGCCTGTCGTTTCCAGCATGCCTCTCCTCTTCTCGCCTCTGATAGCTGAGCGATAAACATGCCCTAACAAAACAGAGGCAAAAAAGTGAAGTTACAAGCAGTTCTATAAGTGTGCTATATTCTTACCCATTTATTTCTTCCATAGAAGCGTAGACGTGTTGCACGGCTTGGAACTTCCTACATCATATCCGGAAATTTTTCAGCAATTCACCGAGATTGTGTTGCTGATAGGGAATAGTTGGGCTTGCAGCTAGAAATGAATAATAATACGTTAAAGCATTAATAATAAAGCAATAATAATAATAATAATAATAATAATAATAATAATAATAATAATAATAATAATAATAATAATAATAATAATAATAATAATAATTTGTTCCAGCCTCAAGAAGTACAGGTACAGGGGAGCCAAGCCGCTCAAGAAGCTGTCATGAAAAGTTTGACTGAGCCGTAGCCCCTAGATACAATGCAACAGCGATGTTCAATACAAATACATCAGACACAATTACGGCTTCATGTTTCATAACAGAGAAAAAAGGCCCATCACACAGCAAAACTGACAAGAACAAAAACAGCCCTATCCACACTCATGTGCAGGCAGCACAAATCGCTACCTCAGGATAAACAGCGTAAATGATAAAAGAATACTGAAAAATGCAGAAGAACTGCTTAATCACATCAGCACGGGCATAGAACATTCATGTTCACTAAACACCGTAACACCGCCGCAATTACTCTCTTTGAAAACACAAAACCTAAAAATCGGAACCGGACGCATATAGATATGCTTATTCAAAGCATGCACTGCTTCTGATGTATCATGCATCGCTTTTGAGACGCAGGTTACTATCAGTCGGCAAATAGCTGACAAAATTATGACCTTTTTCCTGTATCTACAACGGCATACTATGAGCATGAGCGACATATGCTATAATAAGCACATTACTGTGGGAACCGTTGCAACGTGCTATCAAACAGCGTCGAAAAGTCGTCATATAAACATATAATCAATCCTTGGTCAATCCCCCTGAGTGGGTATCAGCCATGTCAGAGGCAACAACAACAGCGTCGGCTTCTGCATTGTGGACACTCGCAGCGCGTTGCGCAAATACAAACGCGTAACAACTGCGGCAGTTGTTAGTTCACGCTTGTCCTGTGTATACCTATGCGTCCTTTTCGAGCGTCCTTCTTTGTGCTGCGGCGGCGCGTTGAAAGTGTCGAGCTGCTTGTCGTTCTTCGTGTGACAAACTAATTTCTTGCTATCGCATTCATTGCTTTGCCCTAGTGGCGAAACTGTGACTTTTTTCTTTTTACCTTTCATCGAGCACGGTGGCACGCATGTCAACGCCGCGTTATGAAGGGGCGCTCATAGCACCCATCCATATATCCATGCCGCAAGGGGCAGAAAACTGGGCTGGAAAATTTTTTTTTTTAGTAAGATAGATTTAAACTAAATACACAAGGCATTAGTACTGAAAGAAGATAAAAGAACGAAAAGCTTTTATTGTTTTTGTTTTTGTCAAGCCTGGTGGTACACACGTCACCGCCCCGTTACAAAGGGTACTCTTACAGCATCCATCCATCCATCCACGCCGACAGTGAGATTGCCAAACACATTTCATTTTCGAAAGAAGGGGTGGCCGGCGGACCGGCGGAAAGCAGCCCATCTTGCTGTTGGCCCATCCTAAAGCCCACAGCATAAAGAAAGGAGGAGGAGGAGGGAAAGGAAATGGAACGGCAGAGAGGTTAGCCAGTTCTCAGACCTGTTGGCTACCTATGCTGTGGAAATTATAAAGAAACGTTTGGTCGTTGCTTATCGGCTGATACGGCTACGCACATCATTTCTTTCTTTCTTTTTTTAAAATGCGAATGCATTTCATAGTCGGGCTATGTCAGGCATCCGGCGTTGTCCGGCGTTGTCCGGCGTTGTCCGGCGTTGTCCAGCGTTGTTCAGCGTTGTCCGCGGAGGAGGAGGAGGAGGATAGGTTGAGGAGGTAAGCGCCGGCAGGTGTCAGATGTGAAGCATCTTATGGCGAAGCTTAATCCGGTGGTGGTGGTGGGCGGCGTGACCACCCTTACTGCGCATGCGCAAACCCTTTAAAAAAAATAAAAATAAAAAAACCTCCTCTCTCCCTCTCTCTCTCCTCTAGGCATCCCTCCCCCGCGGCAACCACACCCTCACTGCGCATGCGCCTCCCCTCCTCTCTCCCCTGCTACGCTCCCCCCTCTCTCCTCTAGGCATCACTGCCCGCGGCGTCCACACTCCCATTGCGCATACGCGTCCCACCTCTCTCCTCTCCTACGCCCCCCCCCTCTCTCGCCTCGCGACGCCGACACAGGCAGCGTCTGCTAGCGAGTTTCTTGGTTGAAAAAACCGACTGCTCGCGCTGCACAACCGTTCACTGGCCACCCCGTATATATGGCAATGGATCTTGACCTCCAAGGTGGTGCCGGTGGGAGATTTCTCCTGTGCGTTGTTGAAGAATAAAAATGCGCAGCGTGCGCGTTAACTAAAAGCTGACTGCGAGTCTCTGTGTCCAGTCGGAGTCTTCTGTCTCTCATAGCACATTAGCAGCGATTGGCATGTTCCAGTAGGAAACACCGCTCCATCGCTGCGTGCTTTACGCATCCCCAGTTTTAAATGCGAATGCATTTCAAGTGCGTGAGGGCGCTCGCATCGCGGGAGCTCGGCGGAGCTATATATGAAAAAAAAATAAAAAAAAGGAAAAAGGGAAAAAGAACAAAAAAAAAATAAAAAAAAGAAAAAAAAACAGAACAAAAGCAAAAAAAAAAAAAACAGGCGCTTCGCCGTGCTCCTGACCGGGCTGCAGAAATTAGGCGCCTTTTTCCTTCTTTGAACCACAACCACCATATATAAATGGAGTGAAGCGCGCGCGAAATGCATTCGTATTTCCTCACGATTCCCTTCCCTTCGGGGAGGTGGGGGGCATTTTTTTTTTTTTGTTTTTTGTGAGTTGCGAGCAACCGTACCTTTATCGTAGTTGCCCGGAAAACGTTGTTTGGTGGAATGTTTTCTGCTGGCTACACCTGCTTTGTTAAATGGGATGTGCTTGGCATTCTCGACATCGGGGTGGTGGGGGGAAAATATTGCCGCGTGTCGCAACCTTGCCACTCCGGTGACCGGTCACTTGTGTCAGTCTTTTTCCGTTGTGAGAGTACATGCCTGCGTTGGTCCCACACAAAGAAAGTTAGAAAAAAAAAAGGCCCGAAGCAATGAGTATAACTGTTGGAATCAGCTTACAAAAAGTAACTCGTGCAGGGTCTTCTAGCAATGAATTCAAGTCTGAGTCTCAGTCAATGTGATAAAACCGCTGGCACCTAAGTGTCATCTTGCAACTGCTTCTAACCCCAGAGACGGCTTGGGATTGTCCGTACCTATCTAAGAGGTGAAGAGCGCCCTTGCGCTGTAATTAATCTACGAAATGGAATACCAACTAGCCCGTACCCACACCCTGCCCCATTATAAGTTCAGCAGCTTCTAGCCAGTGTGGAGTGACCTCATGAAGGAATGTTTCAAACATGGAGGCAGCGAAATGTGCAGATCAGTGCTTCTTACCATTGTGACTTATTGGTTGTTAACGATAATGCGCATTTAATGCAGCGAAAGTGGTTACTTGAACGAGTTCGTACGACATACTTGTGACTGTTAGATGGGAGTGATCCTTGGTGAATTAAGTACACACCTATCCGGTTCTATTTGATTTTCCAAGCTTATTCATAAAATTGTTGTGGGCGCGTAAGACGTAGTAGGCAAGCTTGAAACTCATCAGAAACTAATTAATAAGGTATTATGGCATCCGTTGAGACAGAACGTGCAACGAATAGCGTTCCTCCAACTTTAGGGCTAAAGCAAGTTTCTTCCTTTCTGCTTGCACCCACTATACTGTAGAAATCGTGTAACAGTACCATGCCAATCTACGATCCATTTGCGGGTTGATATCGCTACGCGCATTCTTTTTTTCTATTTCTATGTAACCGACCCATTAAGTATGTAACTATTGCCTCGCGGGAACCACGCCCGAATGACTGGGAAGCTTCCAGATTATTTCAAAACCTTCCGATAAGATTACGGGCACAACGTGAACATTAGAGTGCATTGTGGAACTTACGCGGCCACCAGCGATTACGCTGGAATGTTCGATTGCACATGTATAAATGCAGGACACGCTTCACTGCCTGGCAGTTTACTCGACGGTCGACCACTGTTCTTGCCTCTATCAGTGCCCAGCACCAATTGGTTGTACTTTGGTCTTTCATTTTCCGGTCACAGGTTCGCCCTAAAAGATTGGTCTTTGAAAACACTGAGTGCCGCCTTCTTCCACGTCCCTAGCTTGCGACAATAGATATCACCAGTTTACTGGTTGGGGCAAAGGCTTAGTCTCTCGTTTGTGCACCTTCTCTTAATTAAAGAAGTACCGACACAAATGTTAAATATTTCGGGATTGTTTCTATAAACAAGAACACGAGTTTCGAGAACCGTAGAGTACTGTGGTGCCTGGAAATACATGGCATATTTTTTAAAAAGACACTACCTTAAAAATACACTTTCGGTTTCGATATCGAGAGCGCGGCTTCTCCGTGACTTGTCATGACAGTGTGATGTCACGGGGAGACAGCAATTCGCGACGTACTATATAGCGGCAGATCTGCGATCTGCTCGTGCTACGCGTAAACAACGATGAGTGCATTGTCTCCAGTGACCCCAACAGTGATTTCTGTGATTTAGACTGCACGCAGGACGCAGAGTTCGCAAACTCAGTGGGACTGTGTTGACCCGTCGGGATAATGTCCATTGCGCTGGGGCTGGCTTGCTGATTCTCAGGGACCGAAATTTTAAAATCGAAGAAAATATTTTATACGTGTTGACTGACTCCTGTGTGTGGAGAGGATTAACACTGCATACCAAGGAGACGAAAAATGTCACTTTTGTGATGTCTCAAAATCGTGTTAGTACCATTTAAAGCGCACCTGTACCTAACACAAACACACACACACACACACACACACACACACACACACACACACACACACACACACACACACACACACACAGACACACACACACACACACACACCGGTCATTCTATACCCACAAAAGGAGCCGATACTTGACCTGAGAGCATAACGTGTGCGCGCGCAGAGACCAGACACGAAGCCACGTGCCTTCTGCGGACGATTCTCCCTTATAATTTAGGTTCATTTGCGTTGCGACCCGCGTACAGTCCAAAAGCCAGGAAGCCATGTGCGCCTGGAGTTCTGGTGCTCCACTATTTCGTCTTCTCTGTTTACGTAGCTGTAAACTGGAAGCATGAATGACAGTGACTACAAAAGGATTCCTCGTGCTCTAGGCGCTAACACTAAGTCCTCGCATGGGCGTTCATTATAGAAGCTTGCATGACTGCATTTCTTCGTATTTAAAGAAAATGCTAGGCTCCTCGCTAAGCAAGCAAGTTTACATTCGTTTTCACTTTCTTTTTCTTTCAGAAAAATTCGAAAAGCGTGCACAGTGGTACATATCTAACAGAAACATGCACGCAAGCCGGCATGAACACTGGTGGACGTTTACAACGCAAACGGATAAACACTGAAGAAAGTGGGCAAACAGTGCCGCTAAGAAATGTAAAGGTGAAGTCGCGTAAGTCGCGGCATCTGTGCAAGGCTAAAAACCGTAATCACTGTCATTCAACCGACTTGCACTTCATTCGTCAAGTAGACGACGTCTGACAGGCCACCATTAGTGAAATGTTTGCTCTGGAAAGGAGCAAACGTGCTATTAGGCAGGCGTGCGTTCGGAGACATACGAAACAAAAGAGTCTCAAAACTCAGAGACGGCACGGGAACCCTGCATTCAGCGAAGACGCCACGTCGGCTACGCCCACAATGAAATTTGCATAGGCGCCAAGAGCTTGCGTTTTTGTTCGTGGTGGAGGCGTTGCTTCGGCGGGTCACATAATTGTTTTCCGGAAAGCGCAGGGCGACGAATTCAAGCTAGACGCGTGCCCAAATCTCTATGCAACATTAGTAGCATTTTAGGAATGCGGCGGCGGTACACCAGAGGCCGGCATTGAGCACAAATGACCACCCGATAAGCCCCGCCCCCAAACTCAAGAGGCGTTACCGGCCGAATAAACGAGTGAAACAAGCATACAGCGTAGGGGGTTTGAAGCGTACCAAGTACCATCCCCATGTCTCTGTGGTCTATCATTGCGGCATGGAATGCAGAGCATGGTCTAATTACGAGGTGGGGGGGGGGGGCAGTCAGATTTATATCAATTTCGTGCTAAAAAAGGACAGCTTATCGCACTTGCTATTACGCAACCGAATTGTGTAACTAATAATCGTCAAATGTTCCTTTTGAATGCGCCGATCTTTCACCAACATTGCTCGTGCAGCACACAGACAGCTAAATAAACTTGGTATATTTTATTCAAAAATACAAATGCCTGCTTTGGTGCCGATCCTTTATCTAGCCGCCTACGTCATTTCGCTCTCGAGGTGGTTTAAATGAATTAATATATACCAAAATTTTCAAGGCATGACATGAGTGTATCTGGAACATGAACGGCTGGTCACGACAGGAACATGATGAGACACGTATAGAAATCATAACATAGCCGTCTTCATCTTTTTTGTTTTCATCGTTGTTTCGTTAACTTCACATATCCCAAACTTCGTGCGGCACAACGCCGGTGTCTGAGTAAAATGAATGGCAGGTAATGACAAGAATTACGCGACGAGCATCCGAACTACGCCATGACATAAATGGCAAGGTGTGGTGAAGTGCAGCGACGCCGCAAAAGAAGACGACGAAGTGGCTACAGAAACGCGCAAGCACGCACCCAGCAGCAGGACTGGCCTCGCATGGTAGACGCTGTGCTGCACGTGCCGCGTGGACAGAGAAAAAAGACTGAAAAAAGAAGAAGAAAGAGAACAGGCCACGTCGGCCGATCAGACGAAGTAAGGATCCCGAGCAGTGAAGACGCGTTGGCCTGGCCGAGCGTGAACGTCCAGGGAGGCCAACCTCTGTCGGAAGTACCTGGTCGGGCGCCAACGTCCGAGGGGCTTCACAACCGGCACGTCTCCTGTTCCTGGCGCCTAGCAGTCTCGACGCAGAAGAACCGGACAGAAGCCCTCTGCCGCGTCGCGTCGAACGAGTCTGCGAGGGACAACGCCACGACCGCTTCGCCCCATCACAAACTGTGAGCGTCATATAACTTGAACTCTTATGTAGAGACAATTTTGACGTTTATCTTGTGTATTTGTAGTATGTGTCTTGTTCATTTTTGCTTTCGTGTGTTTGAATAGATGTTTGTGTGCCGTGCCGTGGTGTCCTCTTCTTGGTTGCCCTTGGAGACGTCTCTGACACATGCTCCCCGAACCTATTACATAACAATGGCGTCCGCGACGAGGGGACTTTCTCCTTGATTTATTAAATATAAGAAGGTCGGAGCAGTGCAGTCGGAGCGCACCGCTGAGGGCCGACAGAAGATGGACATGGATAAGTTAGTTCTGGCGGGTGCAAAGCTTGGCTTAGAAGGCACTGAACTTAGAGCCTGGGCAGATGAACAGGCCAAGAAAGCACGTGACGAAAGAGCCGAAGCACGGGAAGCTGAAAGCCGTAAGCTTGAAGCTGAAAACCGTAATCTTGAAGCTGAAAGCCGTAAGCTTCAGTTAGAGCGCGAGATTTTAGATAAGAAGTTGCGCCTTGAAGAGCTTCGTTCGCAGAGAGCTGTGAATGATACAGCTAATGATGCTGAAGAAAGCGCGGCTGCGCCTGGCAAAAAACTGATCAGTCCCCATAAACTTATCCCCCTCTTCAACGAAGACAGGGATGACCTAGACGCCTACATTCAGAGGTTTGAACGTGTAGCGGTCGGCCAAGAATGGCCGAAAGAAAACTGGGCTTCTGCTTTAAGCCTTTGCCTCTCAGGGAAAGCTTTAACATTAATAGGCAGAATGTCGCCGGAGGATTGTTTTGGATTACGAAACCCTAAAGTTAACACTCCTGCAAGAGTTTCGTTATACTAGTGAAGGCTACCGTGAGCGGTTCAGAGGAGTATTTCCTGAAAATGCAGAGACAGGCCGCCAGTTTGCCGCCAGGCTTTCAGGATACTTTGACCGGTGGATTGAAACCGCTAGAGTAGAGAAGTCGTTTGAGGCTCTAAGAGAGAAAATTATTGTGGAACAATATATGAACCGTTGCCACAAGGGTCTCGTCGTCTTCCTCAAGGAAAGGAAATGTTCATCGCTTAAAGACGTGGTCACCGCAACAGATGATTACCTAGAGGCACACGGGCAAACAACCCTCGGCCCTAAGCAAGCTTGCGGAACAGATGAAAAAGGCTTCCGGTGAACGAGAGTCAAAGCCCGTCTTGAGGAAGTCTGAATATCGAGCTACGAAGAAATGTGACTTGTGTGACAAATTTGGACACAATGCGGCTGACTGTAGAAAATATACAAAGCCTAATGTTTCATCAGCCTGTGGAAAATGTGGACGATATGGACACCGCACCGACAACTGTGGGCGCAGTTGGGGCAGCACCCCTCAAGCCTCGTGCGTTATCGATCCCCAAGAAAAGGATGAAACCTTTGTCACTTTAGAAACAGGTGAAAAAGATCCCGGTTGTAAATGCCGCATTTGGTAAAAATGCACCATACATCGGTAACTTACCTGTGGCGAAGGGACGAATTGGGCCAAGAACCGTTGATGTGCTGCGGGATACAGGCTGCAACACGGTTATAGTACGAAAAGGCCTTGTGCCATTCGAATCTTTCACTGGGAAGAGCAGCCCTGTGTTCTTGCTGGACAGAACTGTGAAGTACCTTCCCGAGGGCTGAAATCGATGTCGAGACACCGTTCTTTTCGGGAAGAGTCATTGCCAAATGCATGGATGATCCTTTATACGATCTCGTCCTTGGAAACATCGAAGGTGCCTTTCCAACAGACAAATGGATTGGACTGCAGCCTTTCGTGGAGGAACATCATAAGCCTAGACCTGAACGATCACCAGCCAGCAAAGTAAAGGACAACAAAGGCTATTCACAGTTTGAAGATAATTGTGACAAGTCACAAGAGTCATGCATGCCTGATCGACCTCATCACGTGGCCGCTGCAAAGAATGCACACAATGGCAATGAAGTTCTGGCTGTCCCTTTTGTAGACAGACAACCTGACCGGAAGAAGTTTATCGAGCAGCAGAAACAAGATGACACGCTTCGGAAGTGTTTTGACGCATTGGGAAAGCATTTTACTTCACGTGCTGGACACGAGTCTGAATTCGTTCTTGAAAACGATGTCCTGTACAGAAAGATCGTATTTCCTTCGGGGAAGGAAGTGAAACAGTTGGTAGTACCCAGAATATATACGCTGACCGTGCTCAAGCTCGGGCATGAAGGGCTCATGGCAGGACACCAAGGAATTAGGAGGACTACAGATAAGGTGACCGCCGAGTTCTACTGGCCAGGTATCAGCAAAGGTATAAAAAGATTTGTCAAGTCTTGCGACATTTGTCAGAGGACGATTCCCAAACACCTTGTGGGACGGGCCCCTTTAGGAAACATGCCCATCATTGATACTCCATTTGAGAGAGTTGGAATTGACATAATAGGACCTTTGAGGCCTTGTTCTGCCAGTGGAAACAAATATATTTTAACTATGGTTGATTTCGCCACCCGATATGCTGATGCCGTAGCTCTGCCGACCATAGACACTAAAAGCGTGGCAGAAGCGCTGTTACAGATGTTTTCGAGGGTTGGTGTACCTCGCGAAATATTGAGTGACCAGGGTAGGACATTCACATCAGAGCTAATGGAAGAAATTAGTCGCCTGCTGTCCATTCGTCAAATGACTACCACACCATATCATCCTATGTGCAATGGCCTTGTGGAGCGATTCAATGGCACGCTCAAACGAATGCTCTGCCGTATGTGTCAAGAGCAGCCGAAAAACTGGGACAGATATCTGACTCCTCTTCTCTTCGCGTACCGGGAGGCTCCACAAGCCAGCTTAGGATTTTCTCCCTTTGAGTTGTTATACGGCCGACATGTGAGAGGTCCTATGACAGTTTTGAGAGAACTCTGGACAAAAGACGCGCTAGACACGGAAACTAGAACTACGTACGAGTACGTTGTCGACTTGCGCAATCGTCTTGAGGAGACGTGTAAAACAGCACAAGAAGAATTGAAGCAAGCGAAAAACAGCCAAAAGGCTCGCTACGATGCAAAGAGCCGTCTGCGCGAGCTCAAACCTGGTGACAAAGTACTGATACTGCTGCCCACAGAAAAATCAAAGCTGTTACTTCAGTGGAAGGGACCTTTCACGATCAGTGAACGAAGAAATGAGGTTGATTACTTAGTTGACCTGGGCACAAAGAAGCGCTTGTTCCACATCAACCTTCTGAAACGTTATGAAGATCGAGACATCGTTTTTCACGGGCGAGCTTCCGCAACCTGTACAGTAAAAGCTGAGGAACTCAAAGAAGAGGAAACGGAAGACATTCCTTTTGTGCCGCTAGCGAGGACACAAAACTACGCAGATGTGGAAATTTGTCAGGATATAACACCTGCACAAGTGGAATCGCTGAGCGGGCTCGTCGCATCATTCAAAGACATATTTTCTAACCAGCCAGGCCAAACTAATCTTGAAGTATGTCATTTACAACTGACGACACATACACCTATTCAGGTGAAACAACACCCAATACCTTTTGCAGTTCAGAAGGCAGTAGATCAAGAGATTGATGACATGCTTCAACAAGGCATTATAGAAAAGTCGGTGTCACAATATTCATCACCAATCGTTGTCGTAAAAAAGCCAGACAATACAATCCGCCTTTGTGTGGATTTCCGACAAGTAAACAAAATACTACGGGATGACTGTGAACCAATACCCCGAATAGACACTATGTTCGGGAATGTGAGCAAAAAGAAATATTTTTCAAAGATAGATTTTGCAAAGCGATACTGGCAGATCCCCATGTCGGAGGAGTCTAAGCCCATCACGGCTTTTACCACGCCATCAGGCCTATACCAGTTTAGATACATGCCCTTCGGTCTGAAGACGGCACCAGCAGTATTCACAAGACTCATCAGGAAGGTAGTGGACGGCCTACCAAACATATTTCATTACTTTGATGACGTGTTAGTGGCGACCGACACATGGGATGAGCAGTTAGAAAGCCTTCGCATGCTATTCTTGCGAGTGAAAGACGCAAATCTCACAATCAAACCTTCAAAAACGCAACTAGGATTTAGTTCCATTCAGTTTCTTGGTCATGAAATAGGAAATGGCACCATTAAGCCATTGAATCACACAGTAGAAAAAATCAGGAACGCCCAACCTCCACAGACAAAGAAACAGGTACAGTCCTTTTTAGGTCTTGCAGGGTATTATCGAGATTTCATACCTGAGTATGCCCAGCTCACATACCCTTTCACCGAGCTTGTAAAGAAACGCGCTCCAAATCGAGTTGCTTGGACAAGTGAGCATCAAGCCGCTTTTGATCGAGTGAAAAGCGCACTTGCCCAGGAACCAGTGTTAAAGGCACCTGATTTTACAGTTGAGTTCGTCCTGAGAACGGACGCATCAGAGCAATGTTTAGGGGCTGTGCTCCTCCAAGAACATGGCACAATATTACATCCAGTAATATACGCCAGTCGAAAGCTGTTGCCACGAGAAGTAGCATACTCCGCTGTAGAGCGTGAGTGTCTAGCGGTAGTATGGGCAATCAAGAAATTTCACGTGTTCTTGTATGGTCGTCATTTCATATTAGAAACAGACCACCAGCCCCTACAATACATAAACTCAAACGAGGTCTTCAATACACGCATTCTCCGTTGGAGCTTGCTTCTAACAGAATATGATTTTTCTGAACGTTATATCTCTGGAGCAACTAACGTGGGGGCCGACTACATGAGTCGCAGTTCGTGTGGTCCTGCATGCGAAAGCACATAAGCCCCAATTCTTCAGTTACTTCTAGTGAGATAACTACACTTGCGCCATGTGTATATGTGTTAACTTTGTATAACCATTGAGTGAATCATGAGTAACATGACCATGACATGTGTATATCTCTCTACAGTGCATTGTTGTTTGTGTGTCAGTGTTTTCCACGGAACAATGCCCTAGTGCGCGATTTCACAACAAAGTGTTCCCCTCGAACACTTCTCGAAATGGGGGCTAAGTGTGGTGAAGTGCAGCGACGCCGCAAAAGAAGACGACGAAGTGGCTACAGAAACGCGCAAGCACGCGCCCAGCAGCAGGACTGGCCTCGCATGGTAGACGCTGTGCTGCACGTGCCGCGTGGACAGAGAAAAAAAGAATGAAAAAAGAAGAAGAAAGAGAACAGGCCACGTCGGCCGATCAGACGAAGCAAGGATCCCGAGCAGTGAAGACGCGTTGGCCTGGCCGAGCGTGAACGTCCGGGAGGCCAACCTCTGTCGGAAGTACCTGGTCGGGCGCCAACGTCCGAGGGGCTTCACAACCGGCACGTCTCCTGTTCCTGGCGCCTAGCAGTCTCGACGCAGAAGAACCGGACAGAAGCCCTCTGCCGCGTCGCGTCGAACGAGTCTGCGAGGGACAACGCCACGACCGCTTCGCCCCATCACAAACTGTGAGCGTCATATAACTTGAACTCTTATGTAGAGACAATTTTGACGTTTATCTTGTGTATTTGTAGTATGTGTCTTGTTCATTTTTGCTTTCGTGTGTTTGAATAGATGTTTGTGTGCCGTGCCGTGGTGTCCTCTTCTTGGTTGCCCTTGGAGACGTCTCTGACACATGCTCCCCGAACCTATTACATAACACAAGGTACCACCGTGATGTCATGGATATCGCTTCATTTCTTTGCTGTGTACGGATATGTGCACCACATGACGTGCATTTATGTGCAATATCCCTGAGAGGCCTTGGTGAACGTGATTTAATATATCGTGACAGGAATGGCGCTGATTGCACATGTTCTAAAACCGTTGTGCTCCTTTGCTTAACATGGTATGCACGAGTATACGCATCTACGCGTCAGAAACATGCGGTATTAAATGACATGTCGATACATCAATCATATGAAGTATCAATAGCATGATGTGCTTGTCAAGTGTGACATGATATCAGTGGCCTAAATGCCAAGGCGCCATTGTCTGAATTTTTAAAGCTGCGATTTTTCAATGTGCATGACACAACACGGATGACACGAGATGATAAACATGTCCCATAACATTCACTGTTCGTCGCGGTGATGTAGCGGTTACGGTGCTCGGCTGCGCTGACCCCAATTTCGTGTGTTCTATCCCGGCCGCTGAGCATTGCTGACAGTCTTTGTGGGCGAAAACCGAATACAGCAAAAGTGAAAATAAGAAACGCGCGTGGCACCAGCCTACAGTTGGGCTAAAAGTCTTCAACACATGTAACAGCGCGCAAAACTGGAAAGGACAACAGAGACAGAGTGTAAAGAGCGCTGACTTCCAAATGTTTGTTCTGCCGACGATACCAGGTATAAATAGGCACATACGGAAGGCCAGCGGGTAAGGGAAAGAAACAAAGCCCGGGGCTACAGACCCCGTCGAGCCTGATCTACGGTTTTTTTGTCTGTAGCCAGTACCACCAAGCTCCATTGAGTGCCTTTGAAGCTGAAAATCCTGATTTAGCTGTCAAGGTCGCGTCGACGTTCCTAGTCAGCCCACGTAGTGCGAACTACTTTATGTGCACAGAGGCTGCCTACACTGCTTCACGAGTGGGACATGAAGGAATTTGCTTTTGGTTAAAATCTGTTACATAGCTGGCGGCTCATCCGCGCAAAACGAGTGTTTATTCCTTCGTGCAAGCCTATTTCATAGCTTCACTTAGGAAGAAGGGAGAGAGGGAAATGGGCCGGAAACTGCTATCGCTTCAGCCATCGACAGAAACACGTAGACGGGCAAGGGGGGATGCAAAAGTGGCAGAGCACTGTTTGCAACACTTCTCTCCTCTTAAAAATGTTGCCGTTGCACTGGCTTGCGTTGCCTAGTAAAATTCCGACAACACTGGTTCCGTGCTTTCAGCAGCCGTCTATGTAGGCCAAGCCTGTGGCACGGTTGTCACCCGACAGTCATGGGGGGCTGACGCTCGTGAACACTTGAGGGTGCAGCACTGCGTAGTTTGTAGTTCATTAACTACAAACTTTTGTAGTTCACGCCACATGGACATATTTGGCTCTGATGAGGATGCTAAGCCCGGGGATGTTGGCGACTGTGATTCTTGTTGAGGGCGTACTTGGTCAACGTGGCTTCTCTGTACAGAAGTAGGAGTGTGGACGGTAACTGCCCGGAATTCCGATGTAGACTTCATACGCACCGGTGTCCACTTTTCTCAGACAGCGTAGTTCGCACGTGCACTCTGCTTTCCATGGGAACTACCCAGTCATCTGACTCTGGCGGCGACTATGCGTGTATCTTTTAGTAGAGGTATCTATGTAACAAGTCAGGACTCGCTAAAAAGAGTAACAGATAATATGTTTTCGCTGGCCTAGCATAGCTTCTCGGAGGACACAACAATGCCGCAAGTAAAGGAACCTCTGAGCGCGTAGAATTGCAACAGTCAAAGGAAAAGATGCCTCCAATCGGGATCGCAACTGAAAACCTAGAAGCAACTCTGACGGAAATTTTCCCTTTCTCTGTGGCGTCCTCTTGAAGTTGAACGAACGCGTCAATAGGTTGTCTTCAAATTCCTCTCTCGCATCTTCCGAAGTCCATCCTTCATCATACGAACCACTCATTCTGCCACTCCATCAAACTGTGGATGAAAGTGCACTATTCGCAGATGCATTATGCTCTTTGCCGCGACCATGGCGAATCCCTGGCTAGAAAATGGCGCACCGTTATCCGAGACAATGGTTAGTGAAACACCGTATCGGCTGAACATGGCGCACCGACAATTGGTTGTGCTTGTTGTTGCGGTATATTTTACTGGCACGACTTGAATCCACTATGTATGAGCATCTACTGCCACTATAATCATCTTGCCTGTTATCGTATCATCCTGTTTAAAAAAACGCTAAAGTTGTGCCGGTATATAAAGAGGGCGATCGCTCTGATCCGTCGAGCTATCGGCCTATATCCGTGTTCTACCTTTCGATATATACGGCAACATAAAACGGCAGTCACCGTCAGTAATCTCCTTGCACACGGTCTAACTTTCGATGTATCTATCTTTTATTCCTCCTCCCGCGACACTAGTAGATGCATGACATCGCGATATTGTAATCTTCCACCTAACAGCAACGTCTATGGTGAACGCTTACTGCAGTTCGTAGGAGTTAAAGTGAGGAGTAAGATACCAATTCGAATAAAAGATGCAAAGGCTTTCTGAAACGCGCTTAAAAATGTTTGCTGCTTGGGAGGCCTTACACCTGATCTCCAAGAATTGGGCTGCGTAGGCACACCAGAGGGCTCCTTAATATCACCAATGCTCTTTAATCTAATCATGATCGAGCTACCGAAGGAGCTAGATAAAATCTCAGGACTATATCACTCTATATACGCGGATGACATCACAATATGGGTCAGTGATGGCGGCGACGGCTACATCGAACAGAGACTCCAGGAGGCAATAGGAACAGTTGAGCGATACCTGGAAGGTACAGGACTCAAATGCTCACCGGAGAAATCTGAACTTCTCTACAGGCCAGCAATCAGAGGCAGACCACCTAAGTCACAGGAAAAGAAGTGGCAATACGAGGAAATTAGGCATCATACACAGGAAGGCACAACCATACTGATATTCCCAAAAATACGGGTACTCCGATTAGTCATCGAGGCTAACGGCAACAACGGCGAGACCATACGGAGACTAAATGCCAAAGTCACGAATGCGATGAGACCCATTCACAGCGTCACAAATAAACATCCAGGCATGAAAGAAGCCCACGTAGTCCGTCTAATACAGGCCTTCGTAATCAGCCTTTTTTTTTAGAAGTGAAGCATCTTATGGCGAAGCTTAATCCGGTGGTGGTGTGCCGCGTGACCACCCTTACTGCGCATGGGCAAACCCTTTCAAAAAAAATTAAATAAAAACCTCCTCTCCCCCCCTCTCTCCTCTCCTACGCTCCCCCCCTCTCTCGCCTCGCGACGCCGAGGCAGGCAGCGTCTGATAGCGAGTTTCTTGGTTGAAAAAACTGACTGCTCGCGCTGCACAACCGTTCACTGGCCACCCCGTATATATTGTTACGCTTCAAGGAGACCGTTAAAGACTGGAAGGGCCGTTTATTAGGACGTGAGGGTGAGCCCAGGAGTGGCCGACTAGCTAAGAGATCCACCTGATCCTCCTCTTCTTTCCTAACCCGGAGCGGCAAGCACGTTCACCGTGGTCTTCGTTGTCTTCGTTCATGTGCGCAACATTCCTCTCCATGCAAACGAAGGCCGCCGGACGAGTCAGTCGAGTTGTCTCGGCGTGAATAATTTCAGGCGGGCAACATGAACGACTTGAGTCTTGGCAGCTCTTCGACCACTCGCCGTGAGGCGAGCTATTGTATAGGTGACCTCTGTGAGTCTGTCGACAATAACAAACGGTCCATCGTAAGTGGCCAAAAACTTTTGGCATAACCCGCGCTTCCGCACAGGGAGTCCACAACCACACCAAATCCACCACGGTGATAGGTCACAGGTCGGTGGTGAATGTCGTAGCGTGCTTTCGCTCTGTCTTGCGATGCCAACGTGCGTAATCGAGCTATGCGACGCGCCTCTTCGGCAAGACAGAGGGTCTCGGCGACAGTCATGTTGTCGTGATCACAGAAAGGGAAGACTGTGTCGATTGTGTGCCGGGGCGAACGTGCGTACAGCAAGAAGAAAGGGCTATAGCCTGTAGTCTCGTGCTTCGCGGTGTTGAACGCGTACGTAATGAACGGCAGTACGTCATCCCAGTTCTTGTGGTCGGCTGAGACATACATAGACACCATGTTGATAATTGTGCGGTTAGTACGCTATGTGAGCCCATTCGTTTGTGGGTGGTATGGTGTCGAGTGACGCAGGCGGGATTCGCACAAACGAAGCAGCTCCTCCACGACATCCGCTGTGAATTGTCGTCCACGGTCGCTGATGATCAGGCGAGGTGGGCCGTGTCGGAGGATGACGTGTTGTAGCAAGAACAACGAGACGTCACTGGCAGTTGCGGAGGGGACGGCCGCTGTCTCGCAGTAGCGTGTGAGGTAGTCAACGCAAACAATTATCCATCGGTTGCCCTTAACTGATTTTGGAAAGGGGCCCAGAAAGTCAATCCCCACTTGCTCAAAAGGTGCGCTTGGAGTTGGCATCGGCTGCAGAAGACCAGCTGGAGCGGTAGATGGACGTTTGTGACGCTGACACTGCATGCAGCTGGCCACATACATCTCAACAGACTTTTGCATACCAGGCCAATAAAAACGTTCTTTAGTCCGGTGAAGCGTCCGCGCAGAACCTAAATGCCCAGATGTAGGGTCGTCGTGCATGGCACTCATAATAACTGTTCGGAGGCTCTCCGGCACCACCAGAAGGAAACGTGCGCCACTGCTGGAAAGGTTCCTTTTGTACAACAGCCCATCACGCACACAGAAATGGCGTGCA
>JALIZH010024116.1:0-18915 GCA_030522465.1 Rhipicephalus appendiculatus
AGGCTTCACGGCGGGCCTCCCGGGCCGGGCTCGGGCCTGAAGCTCCGGGCTTAGGGCCGGGCCCGGGTTCGGAGGTGGCGGGCTCGGGTCGGGCCGGGCCTGGACTTTTCTCTATTATTGAAGGGACACGAAAGTGAAGCACTGAAGTGGTTTAGACTAATAATGTGTAATCTGAGAATTGGAATATCACTCCTTTCATCACCATAACTTTATTCACACAGAAAAAAATCAAGGCCAAAGTTCCGTTTTAGAATTTCGCGCTCAAATCTCCGGGTGTGGCGTCACGAATTTCAAACTTCGTTCGTCGTATTTTGGGGGGCACTGCATCTTCAAAATTTCCTGAAACTTGGTATGTTAAGTATGGGCTGCTCAGAGGTCAATTTACTTCATTTTTCCGATTAGGATCCACGCAGGCCCCAGTAGACGCCGTCAGAATTTATAACGTGACGACGTCTGCTATGCGAACTTCAAGGTAGCTTCGGCAGCCGCATTTTCGCGCTTACCAAGTTTTGTCACGGCGAGCGTGGTTATTTTGGAATTGTAAAAGAGGGATTTACTGATGAAAAAAAAATATTCTTCTTTTAGTGTCCCTTTAAGTTTATTCCAGAGAAATTGCGCATACATCTATCTTTGACATTTTATCTCGCAAAAAAAGTGCTTCGTTTATGTAGGGCAGCTATTTGGAGTTCTATGATGGACAAGTACTGAATTTTTTTTTTTGCTTCTTCCATATGGGGCTACTTGATTTATCTGAAACGGGTGAGCTAAAAATAATAGGCCCGATGCTTACATAGTTAACATCTGGGTATTCTGGGCTTTATTTGCATTCTTTATTATTTTATATCCCACATGTTATTCTGTGATCACAGTAAATAAAGTGATATAATAAATTTATAACTTATCAACGGAAGTGCTCTAAAGCTGGGAAACGATCTTGAATATTCCAGCCCCTCCACTAAAAAACCGCCAGGCCTGGGCTGAACGCGCAGCACAGTCACAGCGAAAGCTGCAAAAGCGACCTTTCTACAGCATTTTTAAACACTCTTGGGGCAAAAGGTAACTTGCATGGTACCCACAGCGTCACAAATCATCGTAATTTTTGTGTAGTGGGGAAGCGTCCACTGTGCCATTATTCGTCATTGTTCGGAAAAGTGCGGTACCCGCTACACACTTGTAACGCATTATGTGCACTTTATTGATGCTGTGGCTGACCACGATGAAGAATTATACCTGAGGCTTTTGTAATGGGTTCGAGCATTGAACTACCAACTCGTTACGCAATACGCATTTTGTGACGCCTGGTTGTTACTTTACTGTTCTAAAACGCTTTACAACACATGTTAACGCGATTCCTTACCCGAAATGAACCCGGCATAGGTTCAGTTTGCACCGGAATTTCAAGCAGCGGCGTAGCTCAGTGGTAGAGCACTGGGCTGCCTCGCAGAGGACCCGGCCCAATAAACCACAAATATCTCTGCGATGTACGAATAAGATCCGAATGTCTAAATCTATGAACGACATCTGCGAGACGTCCCAGCCACGCACGTTTGTTGCACTCAAATTTATGGATGTCTATGGTATGCTGCTTTTACCAAAAAAATAGACGGCTTATGGATTTTGTAATATGACCTCTAATGTATGTTGCAGAAGCTTTACAATTCAACAGCCCATAGATTTTCTTTAATAACCTCCAGAGAATGTCACCCACAGGTCAGCTACTTAAGCACTCGTAGACGTGGGAAATGGACAAATGAAAGCTTGATTTTTTGCGGTGATGTGAGAATAACTGTTTGCCTGCACACATTGAACCTACCGACTTATGTGATCTACTGCGAACGGTGAATTTTCGTCATTTCTCTCGGTGTATGAAGCCCCTGTTGCGTGAAAAAAAATTTCGCCGTAAGGGCGAATCAATGCGAACTAATAAGCTAGGCCACGCTATGCCAGCAGCTTACTCATTTAGCATCCGACCTGGCGTACTTCAACAAAACGCTGGCGTCAGGAAACGCGGGGGCTACAGCGAGCGAAGCGAAGTCTTCGTGCGTTATTATATCATCAATGCAAAATGAGTGGCGGTAACTCAAAGCACGGACGGCATTTTTAGCGCAAACGTAGAAAAGAAAGGTGTACTAAGAAGAGAAGAGAAGAGCACAGTGCACAGGGCCAGCGCTAAGGGGTCCCGAGCGCTAAAGGTCCGGGACCCCTCACGGGCCTTTAGCGCTCGCCCTGTGCACTGTGCTCTTCTCTTCTTAGTACACCTTTCTTTTCTACGTTTGCGCTAAAAATGCCGTCTGTGGTATATGAGCCGTCTGCCAAGTTTTTCAAGATAGGACGACCGCGCCCGGCCGCTCGAATCATGGCTCGAACACGCTGTTTCATCGGCAGCCACGCCCCCCTATCCCGGGACCCCTCACGGGCCTTTCGTGCGACGAAACACGGTCGGCACGTTTCCTCTCCACTTGAGCGTCGATCGTCGGCTGCCCTCGCACGCTTCGTCCTTGGACTTGCGACGATGACGGCAAAAAATGTGCCTTGAGTTTTAATTTTAACGCGATAGAAACGAAGTGGACACTCAAGTATTTTCTCGAAATGGAACATTTTAATGCTGTCGCAATAAATGTTCCATTTCAAATAAATATTGGACACAGCGATGCGTTGAAATCCAAATCGAGGAGGAATTGCTTGCAGCGCGAACTTGACACGAGGATACGAGGACACAACACACGCAGCAACACACGAAGACGACAACACGCAACAGGACGCAGCCAAGCACTCCGAGCTTCAACCGCCCTTCCCGGAGGCTATGCTTTTTCATACTACAACATCTTGGCATTCAAGGTAAGGCCGTATACGCAATAAGCAATACCGAAGGGGTCTGAAACTTTCCGGCCTCAATATCTGTGTGATTTAATTCAAAAGGCGCCGCGCAGGCGTAAAATTCAGCGCCACTTTTCCGGCAAATGTCCGGCAACAAAAATGACGTCACGGCCACCATGTATTCAACAATTTTCATCAGCCGCGCCGGCCGTGCTCACCGATGTTGGCGCTGTTGTCGCGCTAATCGCTTTTGGCGGGCTGCTTGCTGCTTGTGCCTTGTGTTTACGTCGTCCACGCTACCCTGTCCACGGTTCATGCTGCGTTTTGAGCCCAGTGTTCATTGCCAGTGCTAGTAATTACCTTCTTTCAAGTAACACTGCCTGCAAGAACCTCGGGGAATCGTGTACGTATGTTTCGCGTGTGTCTGACCGCGGCTTTCGTTTTTGTTAGTGCTACCGGTCTGTGACGCGGCGGGCAAACTTGCACTGTTACCTTGCCTTTTGATTATGCATTTAGGGACTAGACATTCAGATGACATTCATTGCTCTTGCCTGATGCACTCGCTCGATATAACAGAGAGAACAGGCCGCGCCAATCGAAAGTATTACGCTCATTCCAGCGCTTCAAGTCTCGAAATGTGGTTCGCGTGAGTGGGTTTCACGTGTGTATGTGCCGTTCTTTAGGTTTTCTTAATTGTACTCATGTCTGCACCGTTCTTGTGCAACGAAGTGTAGTGCCTGTGGCTTCGCTTCGCTTCACAGCATGCGTTACAAATAGGTCCCGTTCTCTGCTCGATATATTCGACATAGACGTCAGACTCTGCCCAGACGGCGCTGCGAAAAACGCCGCCACCAGCGCTCTCATCGCCGCCCTGGCCATAACTGGGTAGTGCATAGAGAGCCGTCCGCAACCGAATGCGCATAGGCCGCTATAGAACCACCCCTCTTTCGTTGGTGTTGAGGCGCGGTTTCCTGAAAATCAAGGACCTGGAAAGCTTCTTCCGTCGATCCACCCTCGCTTCAGAAAAGTAGGAAGCTCATCAAAGTGAACTGCGGCTACAATGCAAAAGATGTTTCAGTTATTTCGGCGTGCTGCAACTCGCAAGTGCAAGCGAGCATCGCATGACATCGTGTTCGAGGCACTCCGACGTGCATCCCGTAACGCTTAAATGCGTTAAATTTGGGCATATACGAAGTGATGAAGTACATACACGAGCAGTATCTTACGATCAGTGGTACGAAGCTCGCTTTATCAGGCACGAATGGCCCCGGAGATTTTCGCCTTTGCAGCTGCATTCTCCATCCATTTCTCGCTTCCTGTGCGTTGAACTATTTTATTACGCATCTTCGAATGTTCTGTTGACGGTTGTCTTACGTTTGTATATACTGCAAATGGGGATACGTGCGTGTCCACTTTCTCGGTGTACAACGAAAGGCAAAACCGTGGCCTCCGAGATAGCTCCGACAATCGCGTTGACCACGGGCAAGAAAAACCCGACGGTGGTCACGACCAACATTTTGCGATTTACCTGTATGACGCACGTGTTAGCATTTGCTAGTTAAAGCCGGAACTTTGAGTCTTCAGTGCGAACGTGCGCGATGCTGTGTGGTGACGACCAGTTCAGATATGGGGGGTCGCGGAGTGCGCGATGTTTATTGTGCGCTTCACCAGTCTGCATTTAACTGCTGCACGGCGCGCACCGCGGTCTTAGGCTCTGCTAAGCTTCATAGTCAAGGTTACCAAGGTTCTACGTCAAGGCTGCTTAAAACAAGAACAGGAGACCCACATTATCACACTTTCTCATGCGACCGGCTGTGGAGAACGCGAGTAATTCGCTTACCCAATACGTTCGCAATGACCCGTATCCAGCACACTCGCCGTTCTGCTTCGTGCAACAGCTACGGAAATCGGTAAAACTGAAGTCCTTTACGTCCGTGGCAATTCACAACGCAACAGTAGCGTCGACTGAGGCCTTCCTTCGTAGCCAGCGGAGATGTTGCGTCTGCTCTTGTTTTCGCCGCCGTTCTCGCAACCACTTCATGGCGGTTCGGTTGCGCGTCCGACTAGCGGAGGTAATTTGTAGTTCTTCTTCTGAGTGTTCAACGCGCCAACACACCTAATTTTTAGCTCAATCGTTGTTTCGCACTCGCTAGTTGCACCTGGTTGCACAGGAAACCGTGCAAGGGAGTCGGACTTTGCACTACCCAAAACTGCTCCGACAGGTGGCGCTACGTGTCTGCAAAACTCCAAGAGTCTGACGTCTATATTGGTGCTCGTCTCGATGTCTCGTATTTACGCGTCGGGCCATCTGTAATGGTAGACAATGTGCTCTAGTGTGTTCGCCCGTTTAAGCAATGGCTTTTAAGGCGTCTGATTAGCTCGCGTGTGTACGACGCCGTCGGAACTTCACTGTAACGATGATAGACCTGTAAGTTTTGAATTCGACTGCTTGCTGCACATTTATGGAAAGTTATTACTTGGAAGATGTGTGTCGATCCCGACTGTGTTGGTCGCATTTAGATGGGGGTGAAATGCTAGAGGCTCGTGTACTGTGGGATGTCAGTGCACGTTAAAGAACACCAGGTTGTCGAAATTTCCGGAGCCCTCCACTATGGTGAGCCTCATAATATCGTGGTTGTAGCATGTAAGACCTCTGAAGTTTTTTATGAAGTGCTTATTTTGTGACGAAAAAGGCGAGGCCGTCAGTTCGGAAGAGAGCTCTATATGAGACGATGGTGTTTTGGGTTTGCTCGCACGGCCTGTGCAGCAGCCCGATACATCATGAACCAGAACACGTCATTGTGACTTTTAGAAGGCGGTTACTACCTTGCATGCCTATGACCAAACAGGACCTACCGAGGAATGCCACTCAGTTCTACTCTGAAAGTGGGTATAATTTTTGTGCTCTAATTGACAGGGCTTAGCAGTCATGAGCAGTGAATATTTTCATTGTCGAATTCGCTCAGCGTCTGGATCAGTTATGACTGGGTTATACAAATACTACCATTTATTGGATGCTCTAGCTGCCATCCTTATAAAAGGGGAATGTGCGAGTGCATGGCAGGTGGCCTCATCTGGCATATGTTGTATGGCAGAAAGAAACTGGAGGATTTTGTTCTGCTTGCAGACATCATATAGAATGTTTTTCTAGCTCCAAATTTAACTTGTAGCTTCCTTTAAGTAAGAACCACATTATTAAATTTAGCATAGACATAGTGTATCTATTGCAGTTTCTGAAATGTAAAGCAATGATCATGGAGAAAATTTTTGTCATATTGCAAGTATGGTAATTTTTTTTTATGGGATAGAGCCATGGAAGGGTGTTGTGTACAGGTATTGCCTAAACCATCTATCACTTCTGCCTCCATAATTTCATAGGCGAGTTGGCTGCTGTTTTTGCTGAGAATTATAAGGGCTGTGTAAACAGGAGTACATGAGATAATACAGCACCAAGAACCTCACTTGCAAAAAGAAACACCAGCCAGCTAGTTGACAGTGCAGAGCCAACTGTCTTTAACATGCATTAACATGCATTGGACACTATGCTGGTCTATGCAGGAGGTCACTAAGTGATTGCTTTCAAGAAAATTAGAATAGGATGACAGTAGCTGCATTAAGGGTTTCTTGATGCACGCTGTAATAAATAAAAATAATGAAAACATTGTGAAATGGAATTAACTTTACTGAGCTCGCAACAATTTTCAGCAAGTGCAGCAGTTGACCGGCTTTCAACATTATTAAGGTGGAACTGATCTATTTGGGTGATGCCTGTGTGTAAGTACAGTCTATCTCGCTGCAAACTTTCGTACCTGTGATTTCACAAATTTCGAGCAGGCAATCTAGAATATGTTTTGCATGTATATTTCATGCACTATTAAATATAAGCTTTTTAATTGCCACCAGTGTGTTTCATGTTTTCTGTTTGTCCTTGTCTGGCATGCCTTATGATTCTGTGGGTTCTTTACTAACAAGAGTTAACTTGTATAATGCAGGCACAGGATGTCTGTTATTTCAGAAATATATAATCTGCTTTCTTTAAACTGTGCAGGGCGAAGGTGGTCATTGCTCAACGAACTCTCAGTCACCCATAAATGTGAGCACCTGCAGCGACTGAGTTGCATTGATCAGAGTGAACCGCCACAAGTAGCATCGTTGGACTGAGCACAAACTGTCATATGCACTGGCTATGCACACCGCAATTAGCAGTGGGCATCTTGTCTACTGGCATCTCACAAAAGCTCTACAGCATCCTTGGAAGCCTTAAACTGTGGCAAGTGAGTGTCAAAAGGGAGTAAAATGCAGAGTGTGAACACACAGAAGCACATCAGTGTATTGCACAACATTAGACTATGGTATAGACATTGTGCCAACTAGGAAGCGTTCACGAAGAGCTGCACCTGCACCGAGTGGATCATTGCAACATCAACTGATACCCATAATGTCACCTGGTGTGCTTAAGACATTGGTGATTTGGGGTTGCAGAAAGGATGGCATATTAATTCAAGTGACCTCTACATAACCAGGTTATTTCAGCCAGTGCTTCCACCATTCTACTTCAAGATCTTTGAGAATTGATGGTTATGAACTTAAGGTTTAGCTAAATGACCACCTCATCGAGCCTCATCAGTGTTTTCCTTCTTTTTTTTTTTGCACATTTCTTATATCCCATTGTTACTTGCGCATTGTGAATTGTATAGCTATTTTACTTAATATGTCACTCCGATCTGTTAGTATAGTGAATGTTCTTACTGGCCGTGGCAGGTGCACTTTTGATGAATGTGAAAATGTTGGAGGCCACTATATCATGCAATATCAGCACATGTTAAAGAACCCCTGATGATGATGAATTAACTTTATTCTGGTTCAGAGAACATGCAGGGGAGACCCCGTGCCACCTGGCTGGTTGAAATTTCAGGATCCCTCCATTACAGAATGCCTCATATTCATATCGTGATCTTGACATATAACACCCTGGAAATTGTTATATTATAAATGTTCTTACTGGTCTTTCTGGATTCAGCGAACTTTTGGAGCAGCTGCCAGCCTTGTGATTATAGAAATAATTTTAGTCACGCTCCAGCTTCTTAGTCAAACTTGGTTAAATATATAGAGTGTTTTTTTAAACAATACAGATTATTTGTAAAAACTCTCACAGTCGCACTCCTGTCATTATCGCACACGAACTCTATGTCAAGGCAGATATACATTTCCAGGGCGAATATTATTTTGACGCAACTAATTTACCAAACGTTGTAAGTTAACTTTTTAATTATTCACTTCAGGGCAGCCTTTTATATTCGAAACTTGTAGTGCGTCCTAATTTATGACAAACACATTTTTCAGAAATCAAAAAAGTTCATCAAATTTAAGGGTGAAAACTGAGCGCGTTTGGCGCACAGGAAACGTTCTGTAATGTAAGACCTGAAGTACACATGACATAAAGTGACGAAATTTGAATCAAGGTGTGCGGGATCAGAATGTGGTCAGGAAAATTCACATGCATTCCAAAATACACAAGTAAACAGTTTATTCTTCGGGTGCACTGTGTGATGCTTATCTGTTTCTTTTTTTAACTATAAACAGGCACAAAAGCCATTTCGCTTGTCCTTGAGAAGAAGCACCGCAGTGGCTGCCAGAGTTTTATGTTTCACACACAAAGAATAGTTTGATATTGCGTTTCTTTTTTGTGCACAAGTGCACAGCTCAATATAAATAGATAAGCACTAACGCTACATGTAAAGGTAGGGTGATCCGCTAGCGCAAGTGAAATGACTCGCCGCTCTTACGAAAAGATACGGCCACGATGCACCCTCATTTAAATTTCGTCACTTCCTTGTCACAGATAGCTCTGTCCTGACAAAAGCGTGGTTGCATTTCCTGCATTCCTAGTGTGGTTAGTTTCGGTATTACCCTTGCAATTCAATTATGAGTACCCCAAATTACGTGCAACTTTTGTGGTTTCCAAAAAGGGTATGCCATAAATTGTCATACACTAGAACTTTCTGATGTTTGTAATTGCCCTCAAGTCGATAATTAAGAACTTAATGAACTATTTTTTTAATTAGTCACATAAGTGTCATTTTAGCAGTGTCAAAGTATTTCAGCCTCAACGTGGAGTTCGTATGCAAAAACAGTAGGAGCCTTTGAGCGCATAGGAGGAGGAGCCCATAGGATTTTTATTAACAAATCTATATTACCTAAAAAAAAAACACCCTATAAGTGCAATGCAGGCTCTTGCTATATTGCTTGTTTGCTACCTTGTCATTTCTGTTCACAATATTTGTGACTGGCTTGATGAGCCAAAGTATGCACTTTCACTCATTTGCTTATGATTTTTAAATATGCCACTTACTTTAACATTGCTACCCAACTGAAACAGCTTTTACATGTTTCTGTAGGAGTTTTTTACAACATTAATGCCATGTTTTAGGTATTTCGTCGTCATTTTTCATATTTATGTAAATTTTTTGAAGCCTCATTTTCCTTTACTATTGTGGTAGTGTATATCTCGTCATGCCATTATTTGGTGCTGTATTTAACGCTAATGCTTTACAGTCATGCCTTCTGTTTATAAACAGCTTCTTCTTTTTTTCTTTTCATTTTTTCCCGACATTGTGGCAAGCTGTCATGCAGTTGTGCTATGCAGCTTTTTTTTTTTAATGCGAAGCATTTCTTTGCATACTGCAGACACTTTGAGCTTTTCTATCTATCTATCTAGCCGCCTACGTCTGGGTGCTCTTGTGATCAGCTGCTTAAATTGGGGTAGACCAAAATTAGTATGGCAGGGTAAGAGGATTGGACGATTATGAATGTCTGGTCATGACATGAATAATGTGAAAATCCCGTTGCGTACAACGTGAAACCTTTGCCTCCAGACATGTGTGGCACATACCCGTATGCCACGGTATGCGGGTATGCGCCACAGATTTTTTTACAGTTTATATCTACCGAGGAACGGCGAGGACAGACATTGGTAATTTAAATGCGAGGGTGTTAAGAAAAACCGACATCAGCAGCGTTGACCCGACGAATGCAAAAAATATATGTTATGGTCCCAGTAGGAATCGAACCCAAGCATTTTGCGTGGCAATAAAGTATTCTACCACAGAGCCACGCCAGGTCTCGGAACTTTTTTGAAAAAAGACCATATGCAGGCGTAATGTTTGTGAAACGTCAATTGTGGTTGCAGTGCGGCCCATCTTATTTTATATGTACTGCAATGATACAGGCGTCACGTCAGGTTAGCATCAATTGTACTTAAGCGCCATCCACTGAAGTTTGTCTACGTAGCACTATCCAGGGCTGCCATCCTCGCAAGCACAAGCGCTACATTTCAGCTTACCGCTTCTGGTGTTGGTAATACCCATGTTGCTCTTGGCATCGTAACACAATTGTAAACCACTGGTTATATAAAACATATGCGACTGTTCAACATACATGTCTGCGCATAACATTTTTTATATATGTTTAGCGTCATTTCGTAACATTGCACTCAACAAAAAAATTTCACCACTGTCGCCACCTCTCCGCATGTCATCGATTCCCATGGTATGTGGGATCTGCCGAACATTTTTTTTTTTGCTGCAGACGGTTTTGCTCAATATTTTTTGTAATTTCATTTCTGTTGTATGATTTGTTCACAGTGTACATGATGAACTTGTTAATGTACTAACCTGCTAAAGCTAAGTATGTGTACTAGTATACCAGATGCTGCTCTTCCCAACGTTACTAGACTATGTTCAGTTTTCAAACTCTCCGCAGGCGCCATGCATTGCGGGCGCCCCCGTTCCTTGGCTCGCCGCCAGATGGCGGGAGCGCCGCAAGCAGCTCTACGCGAGTGAATCTCTCGTACTGTCGAACATGCTCGGGTCCCGAGACTTCGCTCGCGCAATCGCTACAGATGCCTTTCTCCGATTGTCTTTTTAATATATTTATGGCCTCGTGTTTAGCATATCGACAGCAAAACTCGACCTATTGTAAAAATCGCCGCTGCGCTCTCCCGGAGTGCACTGACGAACTGCGTTTTCAAGAGCTCCAGCAGCCTTGACCGTCCGCTAGGCTCTGTTAACGACCTGTTGCAGATTCTCGTGCATTTAGTAACGAGGCATAGTGAAGATTCCCGTTACATTCCGTTACCGTCATCAAGACGACCGGCTCGTTTCAAAGCTAATTTCGCTTTCAGTGTCAGAACGACACGCCACCGCATCTTAGCAGTAACGGTCTTGAAAACGCGCTACACGTTCGTGCGACTCAAGTTAACTGTGTTTCGTAGGAAAAGTAGGGGTGTGCGAGTATTCGAGTTTCGAATCGAATAATACTTAATCGAATACTTCGATTCGACTTTCGAATAGCTAGTATTCGAAGTTTCGAATAATTCGACTGGACGAATATCTAAAGTGCGACAAGGCCCGATGGTGCAACTTGGTTAGAGTGGAGTGGCTGAAACTGACGCTAATGCCGTCACAGAAGGCCGTCCGTTAATACTTTCATCGATATACTGGTTCAAAAGTGACTGCGTGTTTATTTTAAAGGAGATTAAGTCACTTCCGCACGTCCTACGTGGCTCCGCAGAAAAGGTCAGACAACAGTCTGCGAGAATGTCGAACTGCTAGCGTCAAAAAAGAGCTCATACCTGATAGTCAAGACGTTCAGAACTACTTTAATGAGCTCCTGACACCAAGAACGGATGATCCTTTCAAATAGTGGAAAGCACACAGAATTGCACTTCATCTAGGTATCTCCAAAATTGCTTTGCGATATACCTTCCCATCCATGCTACTGAGACGCCAAGTGAGCGCTTGTTTTAGACTGCAGGAAACATCTTAGCATCACGACGAGAAAGTTTGAAGCCAGGTCATGTGGAACAGCTTGTGTTTCTGCATGACACTTTGTAGTCGTTCGGTGGCAGTCACTCACCACGTTATGTGCTCGAGGACATGAGCAGATTGCATTTATTTGTTCTTCCTTTCTTTCAATTTTCAACAACATCTTTAGTATTCAATTCGAATTCGACATTTTTGGCCACTTTTCGGCACATTCGATTCGAGATAAAATTTCACTATTCGCACACCCCTAAGGAAAAGCCTGTTAATCCTTTCTGGCCAACTATTCTTAATCGCGGAAGCAACCGTCAAGTAACAACCAGCATGTCAATAGGTGTACATAATGTAAAGTGGCGTCAATAAATATAAGACACCTCATGATATATAGACTCTCCCAGCACTTTATTTGCCACAATTGTCCAAAACAGGTCTCCAAACACCTCCTTAGGTTGAGTCTTTTCTTCAAGTGACACTCTCAATACCTGAAGGTAGGCACGTCAGGGCACTTGAAGGTTGCTGCAGGGCGCCGGGTACATATGACCGCATTTCGTTCAGAATTGCCCCTGGTGGAACATTGGAGGTGCCCGTGAGCGTGCCGAGACAGTCAGTACAGGTGGAGAATTTCCCTGCTTTTTTCACGACGTACCCAGCTGGATAATATAAAACAGCATCTCTTGCGACTGGGTGATTTTATTTGTGCTGAAATTCATCATCAGGTGTGTGCACGGCCGCGCACCTGATGCGCACCGCGTACCCACTCTAACCGCGTGCACAGCCGCGCGCGCCTCCGCCGCACTGGCCGATCAAGATGGAACAGCAGCGCCACGAGATGCGAGAACCGGTGGCTGGTCCACGCACTTACGGGAGTTTGAAAACTGAACCTAGTCTAGTAACGTTGGCTCTTCCTATGTATTTGCTGGGTCACGTCAGTACAGACACTTTTGTTCAGTGTTGCACTTACATATACATTAGCTTGTGAATCTTTTTCTTTAGCATCCAGGTTTCTTAACATGCCTGTTATTACAAGTACTTTGTGAATCAAGATAGCATTGTTCTGAAGACACATAAAGTGTCCTTGCTTTGTAAATTTTCTTTAAAACGGCTACTGTCAATCAGTCGTCACACTCATTGAAAACATGCCAACTTATGTGAGCAAGTGCATGCGTGTATATCATGTAAAGTTGTCTATTTACAGCGTACATGTTTTTTGTGGGCAATTATCAGCCACTACCATTTGCTGAAAAGTGTTAGATGCTACTGTCTACTACCTTTTGCAAGTGATAGCGTTTATGAAGAATAAACTGTGTACGAGTATCTACAACTGTTTTTTGTACCTATAACTTTACACGACTACTGCAAATTAGTAAATTATGTGCCCACAGAGTTCTGAGAGCTCGCATTAGCATCTCATGCAAGTATATATAGATTGCATTATTTGCAATTGTAAGCTCTGAGAACTCTGTGGGCACATTATTTACTAATTGCGGTTCCAAGGGAAGGCCACGTACAGTAGCCAGCGCATCTCCACAGTACGTCACATATTCATGAGGGCGACGTAAATCTGACATTCCTTCCTAGAACAGGATGTTGATAGCATGTCCAGATGCGACATGTGGGCAACGTTTTGTCAACATGATTTGGGCGGAGAAACATTGGTTGTGGCAACGTTGATTCTTAGTTACACGGATAAAAAAGAACATCTGACGGATATGTCTAAGGTTCCATTGAGAACATCTCCTGGATGTTGATGTGATATATGTGGTTTACTGGGGGGGTTCGATTCCCATTCCTGTCATAGACATTTTTTATTTATTTAGTTTTTTTTCTTATTTCGCGCGATAGTGGTTACGGACACCGGCGGCGGCGGCGGACAACGACGGTGCAAAAACGGCCCTTGTTGTGATCTCATAACAGCTTTCGCTGTAAAACGAACGGACTGCACGGAGTCTCGTTACATAGGATCCCTATCAATACATTTGTTTTCCGTGGCTCTGTCACGGCTCCCAGTGATCATGTCAAGTGAGATGGACATGCACAGCCTGCTTTGTGCGCCCACATTGTTAGCGTTTGAACTTTCGTCTTGTTCTGCTATAGCCCTTTACGGCCTGACCCGCACAAATGTGTGGGTCAGTAAAGACGCTCACGAAACGGCACCTGTTTCAGTTTCGGTTTCATAGCTCTGTGCAGCTGAAGTCAATGTTTGCGGGAATATATCTGTTTCAGTAGTTCAATAATTTCGGCACCAGAGTGCGAGTAATCTTCCGCGAAAAATGCCGTCTGAGCACGTGCGCCGACAGCAGCTACCTCAGACGTGTAAATGAACGCTCCTTCTTGTTATACATTTTTTTTTCGGGAGTGTATGCATATGAAAGGAATAATGAGACTTATAAAAACATGCTTCGGTAAAAAAATTACGCGTTCCTACCACACATACTGTGTACTCACGCGTGAAAAAGTCACCCGCACATTTGTGCGGGCTGGGCTTTAGTCCTCGTCAAGTGCACGGCAGAGCGGCGCAAGTTGGCTCGCTCGCGCGCAGTTGCGCCTGCGCATTCTGTTTTTTTTATTGCGAATAGCTTTCTTTGCACCTTATTGGCACTTTTTTGGTTGGTGTTTCCGGATGTTTTCTTATATCTGAAGTTAGCGACGCGAAGTGATGTGCGTGAATTGTGATCACCATTGACGCAGAAAATATTTATTTTGTGAATGTGTTGTGACAACATGCACTATATTTCAAAGAATTATACTTTACATTGCCTATGATATAGAGTTTCAGTATCGCCAGAGAAATTATAAGGATAATAAATAACATTGAGGTTTAAATTGCTAAAATTATCTAACTTAGGGAACAAGCTTCTGTGGGCGCTGAATTTTCTTTTTTTTTTTTCACGTGCCGAGATTTTCAATCCAGAGAATAAAGAAGACATAGAAGAGATTTTGAGCCTCCTGATGTCCTGCGTCAGAATTGGGTAGGGACGACGTTGACGAATTGACAGAGATACATATTCGTCGTTCGAGCCAACTTAGTGGTGAAAACTGGAGTATGGAAGGCGAGTTTCTGAGCAGTCGCCTCCGTAATAACTGGGCCAGGTGACCACTTACCCTATCCTGTCAGTTTCAGTGAAATTGATGTCTTTTTGCAGAACAGATTTGGCTGCAAAGCATCACCTGCTTGGAAGTGGTGAGACACCGACGTTCTTGTTGTAGTCAAGACTCATTTGCCAACTTTCTCACACCAATTTAATGCAACGATCTTTAAAATCACGGCTGACAAAACGGCAGTGTGCCCTAGTTGTCGACATAGCACAACTTTGAAAGTAGCTGTGCAAAATATCAAGCAGCTTTTGGTATGGACCTGATCATGGGCTGCATCCGATCTCTGAGGAACTTCGGTCGTCACCAGTCGCCCAAGAATTGAAAGCGGAAAGAAAAATGTGTCACAAGATCAATCCTTAGACAACTTTACTGGAGTGTAAAAGGCACCCGGCATAGCCAAGCGATTACACTCAGCTCTACGTACCACTGGCAATCAGTATACAGCTTGACATCTGCACATCACTCAGGCTGTCAAGTGTAGCTTCTTGTTCAAGGACGCGTTGTATGAAGCGCAACTTATACCTGTGCCTCACAAGTGACACACAATACTCTAAAATGTTGCATTCGCAGCGCTGACCACGCATTTTTTGCCTTGTCTTAGCCGTTATTAGTGTATTCCTCGCTGCAGTGAATCACATGAATAAAAGCCCAGCCCGCACATATGTGCGGGTCTGTTTTCTGGGGCAAAAACTCCAATTCTTACAGTTTAACCTTTGAAAACCTAATTACAATAGAGCAAACATCAATAATTTTTTGAGCAGTTAGCAATTTTTTCATTATATTTTTCTCGGGCAGGAAAGGGATAGCAGGGCTCTCAAACTCGCATCAGCTAACGGTCTGCATTCACGAAAATTTAGTCCCGCAAGGGCCAGGGCAAGGGGGTAGGAGGGATGGGGGTGGGGAATAGGTTGTACCAAATGTCACCTGATTTCGCCATTTGAAATACATTTCCCATATCTGATATATCGGTCATTTCTGAAGGGTATTTGGTGGCGAGATTCCAACAACATATCTATACCTATCTGCAAAATGACTAAAATCTGGACGCCGATTCTCAAATATAGACTTTTCTTTCACGGTTATGTATGAACGCATAGTGGACGCATGGGGGGGGGGGGTCTCACAAAAAAAAATGCTTTAGGCCTGTCATGCCTATGTAGCATAAGGAAGTACTTATAAAGAAAATAATATCGTACGAAAGCAGCCGTGTGCGGTCCGCGGGCCGCGTGTTTGAGACCCCTGCGCTATATAGTGCGAGAGATACATGATACTGCCTCAACAACGTTGGAATGTGCAGGAATAGCAGAGGTCCATTAAACAAGGCCTCGGGCAAAGTATATTTGCTCACGAAATACCTGACTTGAAAAAAATACAATTACGAATCCATCCTGATTCAAACGACGGATAAGACATTGAACCGAAACGACGGAACCCTCCCTCTTATCTACGCCCGGTGTTTACGTCACATTTTAAAGCCCTCATAAACATCGCTTCACTCGTCCTCGCTTTCGTTGTGAACAAGGCTCCCGTAGGAGAGCCAAAACGTCTTTTTCGTATTCTTTTTCGTGGACGGTGTCCTTCTTTTATTTCTATCATGTTACTTCCCGACCAGACGGGCTTCCGTCAAAACCTCGACTTAATTACAATTCCGTGCCATGTGATCGATGTCCCTTTACCTCGAACCATATGAGTAAGCGTGGAAAAGCTTATTCGAGCCTTTATTACCAAACTGAAACAAACCCTGAAAATAGATCGAGATCTCTTCGTCCTCCTCCTGTCAGTCATATAGTCCAATGACCACCTTCTCTACCAGTACAACATCGTTAAAAGGCGTACAACATTATAATAAAAAAAAAGTGCGGTGCAAAGCATGCATAACATACACTGCTGAGAACCGCAAGGAGAAACGCTCAAAGAGGAGTTTTATAGATGACATTGAAGACCTGCACGACGTTCGGGAGCGAGAGAAATGAAGGGATGAGTGGACAGCTTTGTTCATTGTGCAGAAGGCCGCAGAGACATCCTAAATTTGCTCCAGTGGTGGTGGAACAAAGACAGGCGACGCCTTCATAATTTGCAAGGCAGACGTACTCCCCTGCTAGCGTAAGCAGTGCGAGAAACTTTAGCACGGCACGATATATGATGCAACAGCGCATAATTTGATTTCTTGCACAATGAAATGTGAAGAACCAAGCTGTAAAAAAATTGGGGGGACCCTTAAGCTTCGGCTTTAAGAGGTGAACGTGATAGCGATGTCCCGTCCCTAGTGCGTATTTCAACCACTTTGTGCGTACATGCTATGCACCCACTGCGTGGTGTTAAGGGAATACGCGCAGTAACGTGTGTGCCTTTTGTAATGGGTGGCCGGCTTCAAACCACGAAGTCGTTATGATATTCTCGTGTTGTGACACCCGATGACAATGTACGCTTGTACCACGCAATATTACTGCGATATTACATGTTATATTGTGAGGTATGTATACAGGACGCGCTTGTTTGTGAAGAAAGTTATTTTCACTGCATTTCAAAGCAGAGGAAGTTATTTTCAATGTGCTTCTAAGCAGAGGTGTGGCTGTGTGGTAGAACACCTGATTCCCACGCAGGCGGCCTGGTTTCGATCCTCACTCGGACCCAGAAATTTTTATTATTCATTTTATGTGCATATTTCTCCGATTTTTCGGTCACGGACAAGATGATGATTTTTCGCTGACAACCAACGACGCCGACACCGTTGCCGACGCCAGAATTTCTGCGAAACGAGCTTTTTAACGCTATCGCGTTAATATGCCACAAACAACTGCTAGAGTGTATATACTAGCAGCGGTGGCAGCAAGGGGCTACTATGCTGAAGACAGGCGCTACATATCATGAATAAAATACAAAAGCCACACAAAACGTCGAAATGGACGAAATCGGAAAAAACGGAGCAGTGGAAACAGATACAGAGAGCAGAGACGTGGCCACGTCTCTGCTCTCTGTATCTGTTTCCACTGCTCTGTTTTTTTCCGATTTCGTCCATTTCGACGTTTTGTGTGGCTTTTGTATTTTACTCAGTATGTACCAACTTGCCCAACAAGCAACTCTTCTAAACATATCATGAAGGGTGCGCGATTGGCTTTGTCGTTAGAGCATGCTTTAAATTTTAATACTCAGCAATGTAAACAAAGTGAAGAGAGCGTTCTGTTCCTTGTGTCCTCTGTTTTTATTGCGCTCTCTATTGAAACTGAACTCAAGCTGCAAATCACTTTCCTTGCTACAATATCTGCTGCGAAACGCTCTTGATGATCCCCATGGTTGACGTTTCGGCACCCTAAACGGGAGCTTTGTTCACAACGATTCTGAACAAGGCTCCCATTATGGGTCCCGCAACGTCAACTCATTTTTATTCCCTTGTGGTCGGTGTCATCGTCTTTTAGGCGCGAAGCTCCTTAAGGTCGAGGCTTGTACATCACTCTCCCGGTGTAGCCACGCTAGTACGATGACGATGACGCTGCCATCACGGCACAGCACATGCAAGGTAACCGTTATACGCCATGACGATGACCATGACGCTGATGACGATCAAGAATACGCGCGTTCCAGACCACACATTCTCTTTCTGCCATGACGGCACAGCACATAGAATGTACCCACTATACGACATAACGATGACGATGACGCTGATGACAATGAAGAATAAGCGCCTTCCAGACCACACATTCTCTTTCTGCCATGGATGAAAACGACCGTGAACGCGACCTCACCCGCGAAAGGCAAAACTGCAACGCCGACAACAAGCTGCTATCCCGGAGTTGAGGACGTGCGAAGCGGCGCTGAACGGCAAAAAAACATTGTATATACTGTACACACGCGTTGTCACTCATTTACATGCGCGAGTGGGCAATGTCACAGGTGATTTACGGTAAGAACGATCCCAAGTGCTTCGCCCACTCGTCATGATTCACTTCGTGGAAATGCCAGATTTTTTTATTCAATGATTCTTCCCGACCACACGGGTGTCCGTCCGAGCCTTGATTGCATCCCCATAGTATTTGCAGAAAAAGTAGGTACAGTGTACCACTGCCAAGCAAACATTCATTGCATCCAGTGTATCAGCTCAGCTGTTTCCACCATGAACCCCTTTTTACGAGAAATTACATTAGGTTAAAGAACAATTGCTAGCGAAGCATGCTCCACCGTA
>JALIZH010024117.1:0-77500 GCA_030522465.1 Rhipicephalus appendiculatus
CTGTACCACTCATGATGTAGAATGAAACAAAAGAACACCGGGCACGCGTCCAGACGCCACCGTGTGGCAGGAGACGCAGAGGGGTCATTCCGCGTGCCGCACTTTAAGGGGGGGACATGGGTCTTGAAAATTGTTTTTTTAATTCTTTATCAATTGAGATGAAACTTGCCGAGTTAATGTATATTTGTGTGCAGATTTCCAATATGCAATTATTTTTGTAGTATAGCATGTAGTTTTCAAAATATCAAACATTTCATGTGCTTTTTGCGAGCTCTACTTTGCCTAAACTGAGAGGGTTACAAAGTAATTAAGCACATCAGAATGACCTGGAATCAGTACAGAGTGCAAGAAAACAAGAATGGATGTTCTAAACCCATTTGAACAAAAGTTATGGTATGTTGAACATTCGCCAATGAGTCTACGTCAAGTTGGAATTTCAGTTACAAATATTCAACATACCACAACTTTTGTTCAAATGGGCATAGAACATCTGTTCTTGTTTTCTTGCACTCTGTACTCATTACAGGTCATTCTGATGTGCTTATTTACCTTGTAACTCTCTCAGTTTAGGCAGAGTAGAGCTCGCAAAATGGCACCTGGAACTTAAAAACTACATATGGCACGAAGAAAAAAAATGCATATTTGAAATCAGCACACAAATATACATAATTACAGCGAGTTTAATTGAAATCGATAGAGAACTTTAAAAAAAAAGTCTTCAAGCGCAGTGTCCCCCCCTTAAAAAGAAAAAAGAAGTGTCAAACAGCGTCGAAAAGTGATATAATTATATAATCAATCCTTGACCAATCCCCCCTAAGTGGGTATGAGCCATGTCAGAGGCAACAGCAACAACAACAGTGTCGGCTTCTGCATTTGTGGACACTCACAGCGCGTCGCTCAAATACAAATACGTAACAACTGCGACAGTGGTTAGTTCACGCTTGTCCTGTGTATACCTATGCGTCCTTTTCGAGCGTCCTCCTTTGTGCTGCGGCGGCTGCTGTAAGTATCGAGCTGCTTGTCGTTCTTCGTGTGACAAACTAATTTCTTGCTATCGCATTCATTGCTTCGCCCTAGTGGCGAAACTGTGATTTTTTTCTTTGTGTCAATCTCTTTCTCTTTGTTTCTGTCTTGCTCTTTCTTTTTTTTCTACCTCCTTTTTTGTGTCTGTTTCTTTATCTTTCTGTCTCTGTCAATTTCTTTCTCTATCTTTCTATCTCTTTCAGTTTTTCTTCCCTTTCTTTCTCTCTATATCCCTGTCTTCATATCTCTTTCTCTCTGTACTCGTTCTCTCACCCATCGGAGTTATTGCATCCCATGCCAGACAAATTGGTGCAAGTGTTCTGGGAGAAAAGCAGAAGAAGAAGACGAAGAGATTGTGTGCTGGTTCATGATGCTGATAGTGTTCTGTTTGCTCTGCAGGAACTAATGGTCACCTTAAACTGCTCCACCGTTTAAAAAAATGTATATTCTTTTGAGCTAAGGGTGGTGTCATAAGGGTTTTGAAAATCCCATTAAATGTCAAAGGAATCAATATTTCGATTGTCACAGGAGAGAACAATCCCTGCTGTTCAATTGAAGCATTCCCTGGTGTTCATTTGAAACAAATATGAAACTACAGCTTTCTTATTACGATCATGTCATGCAGGTTGCTGCTGTGGGCAGAGCTACATGGTGGGATAGTTGTTATTTATTCACAGTTAAAGTTGTGCCAAGTACACATTGCACAAATCAGGAAACAGAAGACAGGATGTCCAGTGCTCCCTACCAACTGGTTTATTAAAATGTAAGCCTTATGCGGGGTCATGTCAAATGAGCATGTGCAGATGCTCAAATAAGATTCGGAGGGGGGAGGAGGAGGTGATTACCGCAAACAGATAGGGTCAACATGAAAAGAACACGCTATCGCAGAAGCACGGATAAGGTCAAACTTGGCATGTTCTTTTTGCTAATTAACCTCGCTAGTCCGTGAGCACAACAGAAGGTGCGCTAACACAAATATCCACGCCTTCTTTGATAATGTTCAATGTCTCCAGTATTTTCCCAACTGTTATCTCTTCGAAGTGCATGACAGCTGTTACTTTCGAAAAAGGATTTACAAGAAGACTATTTTTTTCGCAATGTGTGGTACAAGAAATTATGGCGCAAAAGTTACTGACAGTCAAAATGGAAGATCGGAGAAAAATTAGATCGCCTGTGCATGAGATGGTTACACGTTATTTTTCAGGCCACACAAAAACATCTCAGAAAGCTTAAGGAACTGAAACAACTGAAATAAAGAAATTCGTGTAGAAGCCTAAACCGCTGGGCTTAGTGCAACATATAGTGATGAAGGGTGGATGCTGAGCATTTTTCCTTGTCAGCAACAGTGTTTTTTTCATCGGTGTACTAATTTATTCGCTCTTCATACTTGGAACTATGTTTAATGTCACTGGTGTTCATATTATCAGTGTCACCAAGGCTTGTTGGCGACACAATTACAGTTAACAAAAGCATCTGCAAGAGATGAATACTTGGTACGACATAAATGAACATCTACACTTTCGTTTTGTGTCCTAGTTAGAGACACTCAAACAAACAAGTGCAGGCCCATGCCCATCTGTGATCTCTTTATTATGTAAGCACAGAAAATCAAATAGCTTCCGCTTCGTAGCATTTTTTGTTAGTTGTAACTGACAAGTCCCCAAATATTACACCTGCTTTGATTTTCATGTGTTTTAAATAACGTGAACTGCAGTAATCCTGTCTCCTTACTGTCCTATTCTATTTCTATGATTCTCTTAATTACTTCTGTTTTAAAGTTCTAGCTGCTAGATGTTTTTTTTTTTTTTCACTTCCAAAACTGATTCTTTTACTCATTTTATTTTCCTTTTGTATCTCATCATACCAGTAGAGGTACAAGCTCTGTGACCCTTATTGTAACAGATTACTTCACATCCTGCATTTTATTATTTTATATGGAATTCAATTAACTGAATAACAAAGTATCGTGAATGCTGCTGTAAAGTGCAGGAGAATTCTCTAAAGCAATATAGTCAACAGAACTTGAAGGCCAGCCTGTATAATTTTACTAAGATATATATGTACACACACAAACACACACACACACACACACACACACACACACACACACACACACACATATATATATATATTTTTTTTTCTTTTAAAGGTTGTGGGTTCAGATCTCACCGACGAGAAAGGGTAATTTTTTGTCCACTTTGATTTTCTTTCAATCTCAGTGAGAATTCATTACAATACATATACGAAACCACCAAATAATGTCCTCTGTGCTTTCCTTGCCTTTCGTTGTCTGTTGCCTTCACACTCATCATACATGATTACATACAGAGGAGACCATGGAAGAATTAAATGTATGCGATATGTAGGTGACACCTGTACCACCTTGTCAATTAGTGACATACACGAGCAGTCGCGATCATACTCGTTAACGCGCTTCAGATAAGATATTGTGAACAATACACCAGATCAATACTTCACGTTTAACCAGGAACAAAGAAAGAAAAAAAAAAAGGTAAATATCAACACAATCAGGTGCAGGATCGACTCACCGTTTCAGGACGATCACCAGGTTGCGTAAATACAGGTCAGCGGTATCCGGACGTCTTGCCTAGCGGCGATGAAGCACGGACGACGCCAAACCAGCAGCAAACGACGTTTCCGTGTTGCGGCATTTGACTTTAGACGTCGAAGAGTCGGGGACACAACACGAAACCAGCGACGGCCCTAATAAGCGGAGTCAGCGTCGTCGGCTCGCTGCCGTGATGAACGGCTCGAGCGGCGATGGACGCCCACCTGTGCTGACAGAAACATGCAGCTGGCGATACGAATGAAAGCCGGCGCGTTTTACGAACACCGCGACGCGCCAGCCTACGTGTATTCCAGCAGTGGCGTCTGCACAACACCTACGATCTCGCGTCGGGTCCCAGCGCTCACACGTCGGATTGGCTTCGGATTTCGCAGAGTTTCGGATGCCGGTGGAAGCACTCACTTTCGGTTTCGCTTGTAACAGGCGATCCAAAGGAGACGCGAAGCTTTGAACCGTAATGTTTGCATTCTCTTCCACGACAAATAAATGGTAAGCGAGACTAGCCGATCTAACCCTTTTAGCCACCGCCGATTAAGTTCCGACGAGCCGCTGCCGCCATTGGGGTCCCTGGACGAGGTTATCATCCACTATAATCCACCTATTGTTTCGTAGGTGGGTTGACAAGCGCAGCAGCGCAACTTCATGAGCACCCATAAGCGTGCGCAGGGTTCCACTTCAGGGGGGGGGGGGGGGCGAAGGTTCGTCGCAGCGCCCCCCTCCCTATTATGTCAATGTATGGGGCTGACGTTGCCCCCCCCCCCCCCCTCCCCCCCCCCCCATCTATTATGTCAATGTATGGGGCTGGCTTTGCACCCCCCCTTCTCGCCCCCCCCCCCCTGCCACACCCCCGTGCACGCCTTTGCGAGCACCCTATGGTAACGAAATCACCTCCATGAAAGGACACGTAACAGTAGTGTTTCAACACTTTCCTTTGTACGATTCACTTTCCTTTATGCGAATCTCTAAACAAACACGCACTATCTGGGTTGTTTATCCATCCTGATGAGTCTACCTGAGCTACAAGAGTGCTTGGACCACAGCTGCTTTGACCTGTGTCGGCTGGACTGACGCATAGAGTCTATATCGATTGTACATACTGTAGCACTTTCACTTAGCCAAACACCAAGTAATGTCTACCACAGCATCCAACGTGTGAAGAGCGCGGATCTGAACTAGCGTGTGTACCAGTGGTTTTGGAGGCTACGTGCAGTGGCGTAGCCAGCGGGGTGGCACACCGGGCACGTGCCCCCCCCCGAAATGTTTTTTTTTGCCATGGCGTACATAGCAAAAACTGGCCGTTTCAAGGATGTGCCCCCCTCCGAAATCAGGGATGTGCCCCCCCCCCCCCCCCACCCCCCCGAAAAAAATTTCTGGCTACGCCCCTGGCTACATGGATCAGCGGGAACTGTCACAGCAGGCTCAACACAAGACAAGTGTGACCCAGGCATGCAATAATTGAAACTTTGTGCATGTATAGGATGGTAGGACGAGGAGAAAAAATTTATTATGACGACTGAGGAGATTGGAGCACGCAGGTTCTCAGGCCTCGGCACAGCCCCTCACTGCAGTCGAGCATTCATGTTTCGGTCAGTTGAAAATGTTGACAGCCCGGTGGCAACACTGGTCTACACGACCGGGTCCTCAGAACTCGGCAGGGTCTCCCAGTCCTCTCAGGTGTTCAGGTGCATGTGCAAGTGAGGATCCACCTGAGCTTTGAGACAGGAGATAGGTGGCTAGCAAACAGCATGAATTTCAGGACAGAGTCCAGGCTGAAATGAAAAAAAAAAAAAAAAAAAAAAAAAAAAAAAAAAAAAAAAAAAAAAAAAAGTGGGCAATAGTGAGAAAGAGTGATAATCATAATTGTTACAAGGTTTACGCCCTAAAATCATGATATGATTACGAGGGATGCCATAGTGGAGGGCTTCGTTAACGGACACCTAAATCCAAGTACACGGAACACCAGCATTTTTTCCCCCATTGTACTGTGGCTGCCACGACTGGGTTTCGATCCCGCATTCTTCAGGTCAGCAGTTCAGGACTCATGTTAAAGAGACAGAGTGTGCGAACATGGACACATGAGAGATGTCAAGACGCCTCTTGTGACACAAGAGAAACATGGACACAAGAGAAATGTCAAGACACAAGAGGTGCCTTGACATCTTTCTTGTGTCCGTGTTTACATGTCCTGTCTCTTTAACACGAATACCTACCAACTAGCCCAGCTCTCTGTCATACCAAGTCGAGCACTATAACCACTAGTCCATCGCAGTGGGTAACCAGTAGTCCATCGCAGAAGAGGGGAGAGCGTGTGCTTGCAGTTGGTGTGAAAGTGTTGCTTGACAATTCCTAAGGAACTTATGTAATGCAGGGCACAGCTGACGTGCCACCGAGAGCCCCATATTGGCTCATTGAAAGTATGCATGTGCTCCTTCGTGAATCCTAGATTGCAGGCTGTGAGAGCCCGGTTTATAAACCCTGGGTGACCTCGGGTCAGCGACCTCTTTTCCAGGATATGAATCATGAAAAGTAATGACAACCACAGATACAATGCAATTATCACACAATTACGCGCATCCATGCAAGCTTTGTGCCACAGTGGGCCCAGTGACTGGTTGCACACCAAACGTCACAATTTATCGCAATTACGATGCAAACCATCTCGGAATACAGATTGAACAAATAAAAGTGTTTTGTAGAAATGAATTTCCCTGTGGCCCTCAATTTTCACATGCATAAATTGTCATACAGAGCCTAAGAGTTCATTTCACCTTTTTCCTGAAATGTCCAACAGTGTTATCTAGGCAAACTAACAGTCAAATGCACTGTATATTTGACACTACATTGAAATCTAATTGCCAGTGACCACAAAGATGGCCAATTCAGTTAAAGATTAAAACACGAGAGTTATCCATTAAACTACAAGTTAGACCGCTTCTCAAATTTGATGGCTTTGTAGTCCTTCCCTGAACGACAATTGTGGCTTTACGCCACACCAAATATGCACACTTCAGTATTCTCCACTCATTTCCAACCGGGACAGCATCGAGATAGCTCCCCAACTCGGCATTGCAGAAGCCACCAGGTTTTTCCACTGGTCACATATTGTTTTAAGAAGTTTCTTCTAGTCCACTTCAAATGATTTCTTCACTTGAATTAAAGGTAATACTCCAGGACGTGACCACAACTGTGTGCTCAGCTCTTTAGCTGCGTGGGACGCTTGTTGTGGTGAACTGAACCGCCTAGCCTTCGTGGCTGCCTGAAGAAGCTGCATCAGTGCAAGCTTCCTCAGTGAAAGTAATGAGTGCAGGTGAAAAAAATAGGCTTTGCAGGGACCCATCGTCTGACAGGACAGGGTGTCCCTACAGAGCGGTCGCATATTTTTTGGGACGAGAACTGCCGTAGAAGACTGGTTAGAACATGATTTTGGAGAAAAAAAGTAACTTAGAGCTAATTACAAGAAAATGTTATTGAATCACCCAGACCATCACGGTTTTGAAAAAGCAATTGACTATATTACAAAAGAACAAGAAAATATAACTGATTACAAGTAATTGATTACTTGTACGCATTATGTACAACTCTGGTAATAATATTGTTTTTACCTTTTTTCCCTAACGCATTCACTGTACGTATCATTTGTTGCCCTCCCTGCCTGTACTACATGTCCGCAGTACTCCAGTCGAACCCCTTTATAAGAGACACTGATGTAAGAGACAAATGGGTATAAGGGACACCAGTGTGTCAAATTGAAATCGTTCTTGATAAGAAAATGTGTACGTGTTACCCTGCTTATAAAAGACACCTCATATGAAAGAAAAGAATTGCTCCCCAGTGCATGTATTTTATTAAGGGGTTCAACTGTAAATAAATAAATAATATTAAACGACACATTGCAAGGGATGTTGGCTGGCCCAGAAAGTGGCACTGCAAGTGATTGCACAAAGCCGAGGGTGGCACTGGCTGGAAGCACAGACGCAGTGCCTGTCTGGGCCAGCCGTGGCACCCGGCTGAGAGTCTCTTAGTGCAGAAGCCCGTCGCCGGTGAGACCCCAGAGAGAGACCGGCTGAACTTCCAGCAAGCACACCACTTCTCCAGAGAAGAGCGTGTTGTAGAAGGGGGGCCATATAGTGGACAAGGTTAGGTTAGAGGATGCAAAAGGTGCCACTGGGTTTGCTGTGCCCTCCAGCCACTAGGCTCCTGCCAGTGCGCGCCTGTTCTCTGGGAGGCACTGAGCAGGGTAGGAGGGACGGACTTTGGAATGACAGAAGAAAATAGAGAGTTAGTATGCACTTATTCAACGAAGGCTACCTGAGTGCTGCCATAATCCCCTGTGGGCTGTTGTTAATAATTAAGCGTCACACTTGAAGGATGCAGTGCCAACGCTGTGACGTCAGCTCATACTCCTGTGCAACAGACTAGAAAGGGGGTGATCTCTCGCTCCACTGAAAAGGTCTATAGGTCCATGACTGGTACAGCCCGATTTGATGTAGACCTTGCTGGATGGTACGCTCTTGATCTGGCGGCGGCTCACACCACCCAGCTGTAACTCATAGTGAAGTACCATGTAGTGAAAGCCTAAATTTCACTCTGGCCTTGATTTTAGTCACCAATCAAATCACCTCCTCTTGGTTATTTCTATCTGTTTAAAGTCTATTTTGCCTTCACTGTCCGTAGACCTTAATGCTTCGAAGAATTCCAGCCCCATTGTCTCGGACCGTAAGGCGAAGCCCTTTACAGAAAAGCATCAAGTGGGTAAACACACAGCGCCGACTTTACACGTGATGTTCGATCCAGGAAGGAGTCTATAATGAGCGCTGGTGACGCGGCACAGAAAGTATTGTGAAGTAAAGAAATAGTACCTGCCACTCCGCTATAGATTACGGCGGGTGAGCGCCGCGCAGTTTTCCCGTAGTTTCAATTTCGCGTCCCTACCATTAAAATCTAGCAAGATAAGTACGCTGACAAAGGAACACAGGAATAGAAATAAAGTCGCACCGCAAAAAGGCCCACATAAGTTATTTGCGCTCCAGTGAGACGTGCCTTGTATGCTAAACAACCATGAGTCGTTCAGACTTCATACTGAAAACCCTTGAAAACGATTCTTCCTGACACATTGACGGTGAAATGTCTGATGGCGGTTGAATATAACGTTCCGATGAATTCGGGGTGCGCACAGCAGCACGACGATAAAATGAGCAGAACAACAAAACAAGCATTAAAAAACAGGCATTGCGATTCGTGAGCTAAGAGACGATCGAGTTCAAATCCCGCCTAGCCTTAAGTGACCTCCGAAATTAAGTGCAGGACAGCTGAAAATTTCAGCTGAAACTCAATGCTAGCGCCAAAGGAAGCAAATGACAATGAACAGCCTCAGGATGCTAGTGCAAGCTTACCTCAGCGGCAGCACCAACAGGCAACGTGTAACACTGCTGCAGTGGGCCTCGGGTTGGGGACGCAGCAAGCTCGAACAAACAAACACATAAACACAAGCTGTGCTAGCTTTCGCAGGTAACTACACTTGTGGGCTCTGTCTGCCACGCTTCTCAACCAGTCGCTCTTTCGCGGGCGCGTATGAACCTGTCAGATGCAAGACTCGCAGCAAAGCATGGTCCTGCGGAGTTGCAATATCACAACTCTAACGCTCTATAAAAAACTGGTTTTGAGGTGCAAAGTTAAAAAAAAGAAAACACTGTCAATATTATGCTGCAAACGTGCCAGTCTGCCTTTGTTAACCTGGAACAAACAATTACAGTTTGCTGCGCGCGAATTTTAAATTTGTTTTGGCGTGGAAGACTTCAAAGACACGCAAATAATTAACAGTTATTCCTGCATTTGATGTACTTGAGCTCAAAAGCCACTTAAAACTATTGCTATCTCTAAGACAGCTAGGATTTTTGTGGATGTGTTCACATACTGGCTTATTCACGCGATGTTCTTGCCTTGTGTAAAAAATGACCGACCGACGTGCGATACTTATCGCCATGTAACGTACCTGTGCTGGATACACCGACGGTTTCCCTACATTCAATAGCCTAACGCTTCGTTTACGACAGCAAATACTGCTAACACAAATGTTGACCCATCCTTTAGGATATATGTTCGCATAAGCGTGCGCCGGGTTCCCCTTCAGGGGGGGGGGGGCGAAGGTTCATCGCAGCACCCCCCCCCCCCCCTCCCTATATTAAGTCAATGTAAGGGGCAGACTTTGCGCCCCCCCTATCTGAGGTGATTTGAGGGGGGCGGCCGCCCCCCCCCCCCCCCCCTGCCCCCCCCTCGTGCGCACGCCTATGTATGTTCGTGCCTGTGTTTGTATGGAGCACGGCACAGGCTCGGGCCTACCCGAAAACCCGGGCCCGGCCGGGCCGGGTAAAGTAGTTTTTACGTCGGGCCCGGGACTGAAGCTCCAGGCTCAGGGTCAGGCCCCGGTTTGAGGTGGCGGGCTTGGGTGGGGCCGGGCTTGTTTTTTGCTCAGTTCCCAAGATTATTCCACATACGTTGCGCATAGATATATGTCCCGCGTATTTTATCTCGAAAAAAAAAAAAAAAGCTGTTTTTATGTCCGGCAAGCTATATCGAACTGTTCTGTGACGGACATGTACTGAACTTCTTTGGCTTCTTCCATATATGGGGCGACTTTTTTTACGTGAAAGGGGCAAGCAGGCGCTTATAGAGTTAGCATCTCAATATACTGCATTTCATTTACATTAGTTATAATTTAAATACAAAATATATTTTAATCGCAGTAATTAATGTCACATAAGTTCGCGCCTATAAACTCATTGTCACAAGAGCGATCACAGAGCTCCAAAATGGGGAAGCGTTCTTGAAAGTTCTAGCCGTCCACTAAAACAAAACGCTTGGCGCAGAGTCACATTGCACAGAATCACTATAGAGAAACATTCTTTTTTCCGTGGCTCCGTCACGGCTCCCAGCGGTCATGCGACGCGAAATGGACGTGCAGAGCCTGCTTTGTGTGCCCACATTTTTTAACGTGGGAGCTTTCGCCTTATTCCGCTGTATGGTGCGAGAGCTACATATGATACGGCCGCTACGTCGTTGCAATATGCACCAATAGTATAGTTCCATTAAACATGGCACGGGGAAAGCTACATTCGCTTGACCAAATATCTGGCTTGAAAGAAAGAGAAAAAGACAATTGTCAATTTCGTGCGGCGAGATGTCCCCTTACCAGTAGCGTAGCCAGAAATTTTTTTCGGGGGGGGGGGGGGGGGGGGTTCAACCATACTTTATGTACGTTCGTGCGTGCGTTTGTATGTGTGCGTGCATATATACGCAAGCAAAACTGAAAAATTTGAACCCCCCCCAACCCCCCCCCCCCCTTGGCTACGCCACTGCCCCTTACCTCGAACCGTATGCACCCAATCAGTAAGACTCGAGAAGCTCACACGCGACTTTATCATCAAACTGGAACGAACCCCGGAAATAAATCGAAATCGAAATTTTGTTCATCACCTGCCATTCATATCCGCGTAGTCCAATAGCTAGCTTCTATTGATACAACATAGGTAGGCATACACCATTTTAATTAGGGGAAAGAAAAGCACGTACGACACAAAACGTGCATAAGAACTGCTGAAACCTTCAATGAAGGTTTATAGATGATATTGAAGAGTGGCACGACGTTCGAAAACGAGAGAAACGAAGGGATGTGCTGGACAGCTATATTCATTCTGCATAGGCCCGCAAAGACCTCCGAAATTTTCTCCAGTGGTGGAAGTCTAAGCGCAATGAGACAGATTTTGTGCGTCCCTACGGCTAGTGCAAGCAGTGAAAGAAACTTTAGCGCGGCAGCTGGGTATGTGATGCACCAGCGCAGGGCGTGCTTAAAGCCAGAATCTCTTAATGATTTGCTTTTTCGCGCAATAACATGTGAGAAAATAAAGTGTAAATTATGCCACAAAACCTTATAGGCTGTAAATACTGGCAGTGGTGCGATATAGGAGAAGAATGATATCTCAAATAGTTCTTTTTCTCTTTCGGCCTGTCCATACGTTTTTGGAAAAGTACAAATGACGCACGCATTTTCTTTTAATTTTCATCGAGGTTAGTGTACTTACAACAAAGGTAATGAATCTGGCCTTTTTCCTGTGTTTTTCATGCTGGTGCTACTACGCTGAAGACGGGTGCTACAAATTCAGAAGGGTGTATGATTGGGTGTGTCGGAAAAGCATTCTTTAAAACTCGACACCGAGTGCAATAAAACAAAAGGGCTACATAGCGTTCTGTTAATTCCATCTGTTTTATAGAGACCCTTATCGCAACTGAAGTCATGCTACAATATCTGCTACGAAACGCTCTTGGCGATTTCCATCTCTATCTACAGAACAAAAAAAAGGTACGGTATGCCGTATTCCAGCATAATATGGTAGTGCGAGCTTAAATAATACTATGGTTGTGCACAGTGGCGTACCAACTCGCTCGCGAGTTGGGGGGGCCAAGCCTTCCTCACTGCGTTGGCTATATATATATATATATATATATATATATATATATATATATATATATATATATATATATATATATATATATATATATATATATATATATATATATGTGGAGAGAGAGACAGAGATGACAGAACTTCACTTGCATTCCATTTGATGTGATTTTTCATAAACAGAGATAGCATATGGTTAGCAGCGTTTATTAACATTACACAAAAAGTACAGTCAGTTTCACGTAGCATACACTGGGACAACCATAGATACATGTGTTATGCATGTAATAGTATTACATGCAAAAAAGAAACACTTTTTGTGCATTACCTACACAAGTTTATGCATGAATACAATATGTCGATGCCGGCGTCCCCAGCAGTATAGATTAATTTCATTCAACGAAATTTTGCTAACGTCTAGGAGCTGCTTACGAATGTTCTCGTTTTTTTTTTTAAAATGTAGGTAACAGTGACTGCACTTTCTCTTTTCCGTAATTAATACTACACTTTCTTGCACATATTCAGGTTTCCGCATCTTATATTGTGTCTTGTTTGCTCCTAATAATTATGTTTCTAGCTCATTGTTAGTATTACTATTATTATATTACAATTATTTTTAACTTCTCAACCACAAGTTTTTTTTTTCCTAAGTGAGAATTTGTAGTATCAGGAGCGTAGTACATTTTTTTTATCCTCATCGTATTTGCATTTGCAACATTGCACGTCTGTGCAAACGATGTAAGAACAAATTTTCTTTGAAAAAATGTGGGTAGTTATAATGTCAAATTACCCCGCATTGTTTCCATGCGCATTAGTTTTTAGCTGTTTATTATTGGTCGAAATTTTCCCGGTCATGCACGCAACAACCTGCTCATAACGCGATGTATCAAATGACCTTAATATGATCCACCGCGTAATGACCACTCATGCACGACTACACAAAAATAAGATAATACACTATTTTCAATGCAGCACGTTTTTAACCATCGGTTCTTCGCCACTCGTAAAAAAAATTCGGTGTGTAATAAATTTGCGCGCTCGATACGCGACGTCACAAATCTGTGAAACCTGGTGGTCTTAAAATGATTTGTGCACACTAAACAGCGCACTACTATGCTGAACAATACCTAAACACTTGAAGTAGCCGGGCAATGTCTCATTCTGAATGTAGTTCAAGATGGCTGCCCGCCGATCAGAGTGGCAATGGCTACTTATAGCAGCTCAGCTGGCGAGACGGATTCATATAATAAATATTTCCATTTGTAGTATAACGATTTTGAGCTGTTTGAGCGCGTCTCTGTGAACTCATCCTTGCTGAGAGAGAGAGAGAAATAAACAGAGCTGCGCGTGTGGGCTTCTTTGCCGCGTGAGTTGTATGTTGACCTCTACATGTAAGTTCGAGATGACACAAGACCAACTAGCCCGGCTGTCAATTCAGTCGCCGTAGTCCAGAAAACCATAGAACTTGACCATTTCCTTGGTCCGGTAGATCGAGTTGCGGGACAGTCATGAAAGTTGGGCTTCCCGATGTATACTCAAGTCCACTGCCTTATTCACCGCCTTGTTCCAAGCCGGCGCTATTGCTGCAAGCTACCATATGATAAGCAATTGCGAACGGTTTAATCGGAAACTAAAGCGGTAACATTCTTCTTAGCTCCCCCAATGCGGCCCAACTAAACACCCGATCGACTTCTGCGCACTGATTGACTGATATCAAATTGGATATAGAGCAGCGGTAATGCGCTATTCCTTTCCGATCAAAGAAAATCAATTTCCTGAAACAAGGAGAGCGTTTTGTCGGTCCTTAAAACGTTTACTGGTTCCTGCCCGTATTATCGTCGACAATGATGTTCAAGACAGAATGCTCTAACGTTGTAGAGCCCCTTCTCAGCGATAGCCCTACTCAGCGATAGCACACCGTCTGTTAACTTATCGAGTAAAGAGCTCGCTTTTCTAAAAAGTTGACTATTGTACACGCCTGGTGGCGTCTGAGTGGTGCATAAAAACTGTGCTCAGGAAATAAACTTTTGTTGGTAGTTTGCGCTCGGTGTGTCGTCGTCTCTTCTTGTAGTCCCTGTCTTGTTTGCACAATTCAACACTTCGGATCATGAACCAACAAGCCCAACTGTCAAGCCATTCTCAGCGATAGCCCTTTCTGCAGTGCTGCATCACACAATGCGCAAGCGTCGCATAGGCGGACCGCACCGGAGAGAACCTACATTCAGTGCGTGGTCGTGATACGCGGAAGACAATCTGTACAGCAGAAGCGAAAGACAAATTTCATTATATAAATAAATGATTGCTGTGTAGAAGTAAAACTTCGCCTCAGTTGATGGTTTCCCAGTGTGCAGCCGAAAGTGACCACTGTCGGAAGTGGAGGGGCCCCGCCCCCCTAACTTTCCTTAGTGGGGGGGGCTAAAGCCCCCCCTTGCCCCCCCCCCGGTAGATACGCCTATGGTTGTGCATAAAGGAATTACTGTCTGAGAGGGCAAAGCTTTAATGCATAGTAACCCAGCACCAATGTCTGCGAAGTTGGCGCTGAAGAGACTTCCAGAGGCGCTCATACAGAGACAACAAGAATACTTGACGAAGTTCATGAAGCAGCAGAGGAAGAAGGACTCGTTGACACCGCAAGAAACATCTGCGGGTAGCAGCGACGAGGAGCTAAGCTCAACAGATAAGATGACTCCACTGGAGCGTGAGTGGTGAGAAAAACTTGAAACTGAAGCTCATATAAGTATAGTCATGGAACAATATGAGGTGTGGAACACTGAAATTACTTTTTAAGGATTATTGGCAGCTGGCAAGCGCAAAAGTATTTACGATATGCTCGAGCGGAACTATATTTCAGGCAATTCAGTACGTCCCCTTTCATATCAGTAGATTACAGGTTGTTGAATACAACTAAGATTCAACTGTTGTTGAATAAACATGAATTCGGTGTTCCAGCTTATGTTGCTTACGGTAGTACATGGTCGATGCTACGCACTTCGGATGATGGCAAACGGTGACGGTGTATGTCCAAAATCCCCGTGTTGGTTCACCCCACACATGGGCTCATATGAACGATGGTCATTTTTATCGGCAGCCTCATTTGAAACGTCGTGGCGAAAAAATAGAAGCCTAACCTGTTAATATACTGATCATGCTCTTTAACAACTTTTGCAGTTTGGCAGGGTTGAGCTTGTGTAATTATTGACTTGGAATGTCGGCGCCAAAGAGGAAGAATCAGTTAATTCATACTGAATTCATTTGGAAATGCTCCTGAAATGAAGGAACACGCTTATGATATCAGCTGCTGTAACTATAATTCAAATTAAAATCAAATTAACTGAAGGTATTGACATTGCGTAGATGAAGTGAAGGCCGCGAGCCAACTGAAGCCAAATCAATTCGCGTCAATAAAGCCTAAGCATGCATCTAGTATAAGGTGTTCGACAAAAACGTGCAGTCATGTTACATACATATTCGTACGTCTAAGCAAAAAAAATAAAAAAATAAATAATGTTTACTTAGGTCTGTGCTAAACGGTCACCGTCCACCGGGAAGCTAAGTGAGGATGGTGATTGAGAAGAATAAACATTTAACGTGCTGAATGGCTACGCAATAAACAGTGAACCACGCATATTTCCGCTTACAGTTGGACATCCTACGTACGTACCACTCCCACCGTAAGTACAGATTAATCGCTTTTAGTGGAACATTGGCGCGATAGCGTTCAAGCGCTCGTTTCACAGAAAGTTCGGTGTCGGCGGCGGCGTCTTTGATTGAGAGCGAGAAACCAGCGTCCTCTGTGAGCGAAAATTCGAAGTAGATACAAATAAAGAAGTAATAAAATGTCTTCGGTACGAGTGGGACCTTGGATTTGAACCTCCGACCCCTCGCTCCGTGGCACGATGTATTTAGCCGCTCGGCTACCACGCATACATCCTCTGGCGCACTAACGGCGAGCTATTCATATACCGGGTGTTCAAAGTTAAGCTTTATGGTCTTTTTTTAAAATTAGGCGCTGGAAGGCACGCGAAGACCACTTGTGCTAATAATTTATGTGGCCAGGGGCACACAAAGTGAGATGATAATTGTCGCTGTCAACAGCCCAATTAACTAAAATTTAATAATTAACTTTTTACTGGCTGCAGTAAGTTGGCATGTTTGTATTGGAAAAATGTGCGCAGTGGTGTTTGTACACAGTTTCACTTTGAAGATTTCTTCTAGCACGCCTGTGCTCCGAGATATCCGGCTCCGAAGTTTAATTGTCTTTCGCATGATTACGCATGCAAGAGGGTGAGGGTCAGCGCAAAGCTGCTCCCTAAAGTGACGCGTCTGTTGCGTGCGGCGTTTAGTCTGTGAAGAGGGTGGAAGCGTAGGCAGAGATGATAGCGCATTACAAATACGTATGTGACCAGCGCACCATCGAGGCCAGCATTTCTGTACACTCGCCAGTGCTGCCGCCACCACCGAAATTTGTAACTCATAACAAGCCTAACTTGAAAAAAGAAGTCAACAAAGTGCGCCGGTCATACAGCGGACATCATTTTTTATTGCACAGAATATGTAGAGCAGTAGACACCGTTAGACACAGTAAAGGAGGGTCAACAATCTTGCATCTTCTGCTGCTGCTGTACAGGCCCGATGACTATTCATAATTCACTTATCTGGGCGACAGTACAATAAATATTTTTCTCAGGAACGCATGCCGTCCTGCCTTGAAACATCTTCTTCGGTGTCTTCTCAATCGAGAGTTCAACGCTTGAGCACACAGCGTCAGTGAACCTCCAGGGAGGCAGGGAGAGAGAGAGAGACAGAGAGTCCACTGGGAACAATTCCATGGTTAATATATTCCTTTACACTCAAAACTAATTTATCCAGAGCTTCGATTATTCCCAAAAGAGCACTTCGCATGGTCAGTCATTTATTCACGCATTGAAACCATAATAAAACAGTAAAAGTGTTTAAAAAGTCACTAAAATGTGTAAAGCTGTCATTTCGATTGAAATTCGTGTCAAGAAAACTTCTCTAATATCAGCTCCAGTCACAAGAAAGTACCACAAACACTAACAAAGAACCCGTTACACTCAAACACACACGCTCTGGGGATGCAAAGAAAGTACCAAAGGCAATCTGCCGTGGTCGCCGACAGAATCTGGGCCGTCCAGCATGCCCACGATGCGGCGACTATGCAAAGCCTGGACGTCGTCGTGTGATACCTGAGCCCGAGCAATCAAAATGTAGGACACTCAGAAGTTTGGACCAACCAACCAATCACAAAGGAACTATATTGCACGTATATCAGCAAACCCCGTGGAAATTAACCATGGCACTGGAATCAAAAGTGGCGCTTACTCTTCATCCAGAATGTGGCCAACCTTCAGGTACTGCCGTATGTGCAGCCAGCAGTCTAGACCAATGTCCACCAATTGCTTCTGGCCGTCTTCACGGTTTTGGCAAGTCACGCTCTCTTTAACGACCCCCGCCACGCACATAAAGTCGTTCAACTCGGAGAAGCTCCTCATGGTGGCCTTGATGCGCGAATATGCCTCTTTTTCGGTAATGGATGCGAGTTCCTGCAGTTTGTCGACAAGTCCCGGGTTGGTGTGCACTATTTCGGCGGCGGCCGCGCAATATCTGCTCCTCTTTCCAGTGACGAAGTGCGCGGCTCGCATCACGAGCGATAAGTTGCGACGCACGACCTCCTTGAGGGTGAACAGGTCGTCGTCGAGCACTGCGTACGCGCTCACGCCTATTACGAGGAGCATGTAGTTATTTGACACGTTCTGCGACAGTTTCTGGACCAGTGAGATGGTGGACTCGTAGTCGTATGGGTAGAAGGACAACTCCCATAGCGTCCGGCTTGAATGTACCATGTCGACCAGTATCTGCGTATCGGTTTCGTCGAAGCAAAGACCGGTAATGGACAGCTTGCGTATGCTCTTGTTGAGAGACAGCGCTTGCACCAACCTCCGCTCGGCCCTGTCGACCGCTATCAACAGTGCGCCGACGAAATTTATATCCAGTTCCCCTCAGCATCACCGTGCCTGCGATGTACTCCGCAATCAAGGAAGCCACCACACCGTTGAACTGGTCAGTGCACATCCTGAGCTGCAGTGACTGCACACCAGTGCTCGTAGGCAGTAGGGACACAGTGTCGAGGAGATGCTGGAATTTGTGAGACCTCGTATCTACTTCAACGCGGGACAGGTTGTCGCAGTGTTTGTCCACCACAACGTTGTCCTTCAAGACGCAGCGGTCTTGGGCGCCGCTCTCCCGCAGGACATCGTGTATCTCGGCCGCGTGTTCGTGCCGGAACTTCTCGACGGTTACCTTAAGGGACGGGTTGCTGGCGACCGTTCTGAAAAATAAACTGCACTCGCATGGTAGGTACAACGAAAGGTCAAGGGTGAGCTCTTCCAACGCCTTGTTCTCAGCGAGGCCCACCAGCCAGGGAGAAATCAGGCTGGACCCACTGCCGAAGCTGTCCATGAGGTTCGTGTAATCGTAATTGCCGTAGTTGATAGAACGGTGGTACGAATTATACCATGCGCACTTCACCAAGTGCAAGCACCTCAGAATGCGGTTCCTCTTGAGCAAACTGCCGATGAGCTTGGTGCTGCCAAAATCTAGCGTGAAGCCTATCAGGCTCAGCGCTGAGATGGTCTGATTACGGAACAATGCAGCTACGATCAGCCGTGCCTCGACGAAGGATTCGAGATAGCCTGTTGTCACGCTCAGGGTGCGCAGCGTCCGGTTCTCGCTCACGTAATCGGCGAAGACGACGGCCCACTGGGTTGAATCGTGGTTTCCTAGACACGTACGGAGCGACAGTGTCTTGATTGTCTGGTTCTCTTTTAGTCCCTCGATGATCACACAGGCTTCCTCGAACAGGAGATACCATTGGGTCAGGATCAGCATCGTCAGCGATTGGGTGCTCTTCAGAAAATCCGAGAGGTCCTGGAGTACAGCACGGTTTAGATACACTTTCCCAAATTCGAGCTCTCGCAGGTGCTTTAGTTGTGACAATGTTACAATCATGTCCCGCTGCACGTCCATGGCTATGGGCAGTATGCACAACTTCAAGTTTCTAAGGCCCGGGCTCTTGCGCAACGCGTCACACAGGCTTTGGTGGTCGTTGTCGAAACTGAAGCAATCCAGCTCGCACGATACGACGCAGCGGTGAAGTGTGAGCAAGTGCTGCAGGTGCGTTGCAGCCTCGAGTCTCTTTTCCGGTTTAGCCAAACCACGGAACTCAATTTCGACGAGAGACAGTTGGCCCGGTAAATGTTCCTTCATTTCGAGACTCACCTGCCAGAAGAATCGATTCCAGATGGGAAGGTCCTTGAAGATGTCGCAGATACGACCCTCGCTGCTCGTGCATCGGGTCCGGTAGTTAACGCCGGAGGGGTAAATTTTCGCCAAGGCCATTTTTGGCGAGACAGCGCTCGATTTTCCTTGAGAAGCACCGCCCGGAGAACCACGCTAATGATCTTGTAAGGCGACCGGTCGGCGCTTCTAGGACTCCTTCCCGCGTCCTCGGACGGAACAATGTGTTGCAAGGTCAAGGATGTTGCTAGTGACGCCGCTCAGGAAGCACGTACAGCGATGGCCTCCTTGTCAAACTTTGCAGTGGTCTGCCCCGCCGCTGCTGTGCCGCACTATATTAGTTTCGACGACGTAACGCGCCGTAAAAAGTGACATCAGGTGACGTGTGACACGTGCTGTGACGTGTTCGACGTCTGCAGTGATTCAGCCCGTTTATCCGCGGCTGTTTTCTTGTTGCGAGCGATGCACGTGTGTGCCCTATTCGCAACTCCAGAAAACGCTTCGTGTGCTGGCAACAGTGGTCGAAAAAACAAAGATGGCTACGCTTAACAGGATCAACGCGGCACTTTCGCTTGGCGCTGTGCTGAAGTTTCTTAATTGCGGCGTCGGATCGCGTTGTTTCGTCGAAGGCGAAAGGGTGCTGGCTGCCGACCATCTCATCCTAATCGACATAAAGGATTTCACGGGCGAAACAGCGGAAATAGTCGCGCTGTGCGTGCAGACACTGAGCCTCTTCGGCGAACCGCATCAGATTTTCTTCAAGTTGAAGAACTTGTCCAGCGAGCCCGAAGTTGAAGAAGGCAAGTTCTCATGTGTGGCGGGCCTCTCCGAAAGGTGCAAGCACTTGTGCGCTGCGTTGCTGCACTGTAACAGATAAGGACTTCACCGTTTCCGAGGTAACTCTACGCTGCGACTCGTGTTGGCAATTTCATGTATCCCGTGAGAGAGTTTTAGTGCTGGGGCCCCATGCGGCTTGCGTACGTGAGCCCTTGCGTTCCTGTGTATACATAGTGTGCATTGACTTCACCGTGGCCGCCATCTCTGGGTACCAGCTGGTTGCGACGCCGCGTGAACCCTTACTCGAACGCGCGGAGCAAGAAACTATGACATCAGATAGGCCGTGCAGCATTTAAAAGCAAAGTTTGCATGAGTAGCGAGAGCCATTGGTGTACCTAGGGGTGTGGGGTTCACCCCCCCCCTCCTCCTAGAAACTTCTCATGCATATATACACACGCACGCAAGAACGAAACAAACGTACAAGGTGTAATTAATACCACCCCGCCCCCCAAAAATGTCAGCTGTACGACCCTGGTGAAACTAGTAATAAATTTGAGAAATTCATAACTAGTCGAAGTACATTAATTTTTAATTAACCACGTTAAGTTTCCGGAAATTAGCGATCGTTTATTCAGTGCATAGCTGTTCCAGCATAAGTTGCGCTTCGGCTGTTTCGGGAAGGAACCAAGCGATGCGCCCGCGAGTCGAACGCTCCAAAAGCTGGAACAAGCGCTTTTTGCAGTTGCTCTTAAATTTCCTGCGAGCTGACGAACTTAATCTGTTAGCGCGCCGCGTTTAATGAGAACACAGCACCGTCTGTAGACACCGGAGAGCAAAGGCAGGCATATACATCGTACGTTTGTCCATAAAATATATTTCAGGTTTCACTGCTACATTTCACACGGAAGAAACGTACGCCAGTGACAGGGGCATAGCGAGAAATTTTTTTCGGTGAGGTACACCCGTCTTTTATGTAATTCGCGCGTGCGTTTGTACGCGTACACACATGAGAAATCGAAAATTTTAGAGGGGAAGGATTACAGCAGGTTAATTTGAGAATCGGTAGCGCTACGACTTGCGCAGAAAACAAGCATACGCGAAAAATACACTCACAAACATAACGTAACTAATTTCCTAAACCGCTTGCTTATATAAACGAAACTAACTCCGTTCTTTGAGAAGCCCGAATATTGACAAGAACGCACACACGCTAAATAATGGTGTACTCACCGGGGAGAATGAAGTCGTCGCGAACGAAGTGATTCGAACAAACCACCATAGTGTCCGTCACCTTTTTTCCAATGCGTAAGTTTCTGACCCTCGCCGTTCTCCGATGCGCGTCGTCTGCATCCTTCGGGAAGTGATGGAACGGTACATTGCCACCTTTCCACCGCGTTGCCGCGCATTGCGGCACACAGCAATGCTCTTTCGACTTCGCTTTCTTCTTTTTCGGGCTCGCGCGCGGCGTTATGGCGAAAATAAAGGAACCATGCGGCCGCTTCTCAACGCGCGCAACGTGATAGCATATCTCCTTTCAAGGTTGATCCTGTTAGTGCCGTTTCCAGGCGCGGCCGCTAGGTGGCGAGCGCTCAGATGGAGGTCGCGAATAGCTAGAGTGTACTAGAACTTTTTGAGTGGCGCGAACGGAGACCGGTTCTATTGTTAGCCGCTGACCCCTCTCGCGTGGAAAATTGCGGCGGCGCTGTCATCGCCGGCACTTGAAGAGCGCCCGCTCGCTCCGCGGTTGTCATGGTTTGTGCCCGGTGAATATTTGCGTTGGAAAAATCTATCCTGATCTGCGCAGCTCCTGCTACGCCTGCGAAGCAACGGCTGTATCATTACTACGTGCCAGGATGCAAGACAAATGCGGAAAACTTCCCTTTCGTAATTGCTTTTTGGCATTGCGGGACGGCATCGCAATGATATGTCGAGCAGCAAGATTGGAAAATATTCCCTTAAGAACATTTTTATCGTAACACATTTTTATGAACGCTGGCTCGGGTTTTTTAAATTGGCTCTTTTCAATGACCCTGCAGATGAAGAGCCACGAATGCTTCAGTGGAGAGACCTGCGGAGGTTGAACAAGCCAGTGGACGTGGACTGCGCAGTATGCTAGTTACATTTCGGGCCCCGTTTTGTCTTAAGAGATATATAGTGTACTAATTGTGAAGGCGGCCGAAGTGTGAATACCTAGAGGAACGCCGAACTTGCTTTTGTACCTGAGTGCGAATTAAGACACCAACACCGAGGTAAAAGGAAACACCCGCGGAAAGAATAGCGCCATCTTACAGCTGACTTTTTTTTTTACTTTCCTAGATGACGTTAAAAGAACTGAGGTAGAAGACTCAGAGCACGATGCAGGTGCTCACTGCGTTGGCGGACCTTCGACACTAATAATATCACTTCTGTCCAAGTTAATGACACCGCACTAGTTTCCAATTTTTTTATGTGCACTTGACTCCTGCACAAATGAAATCACCATTGAAAGAGCCGTGCTATTTTTTATTGCCAAGTCCAGGTAGCGTTGAGTGCGGGGTGTGTGCGTGTGCGTTAGAAAAGTTGATTGATAGGTGTCGTTGGACCATCGCATGAGAAGCGACGCTCTTGCAACGAGCTGCAAGCATTCCTCTGCGTTGTGGAACGGGGTATGCGTCGTTTGTGCCTGCATATGAATTCACAAATGTGCTCAAGGAAAAGAGCCCTCTTCAGCCTCAACTGCTCAGGGAGATCGCTAAATGATAATAATATCTGGGGTTTAACGTCCCAAAACCACGATATGATTATGAGAGACGCCGTAGTGGAGGGCTGCGGAAAATACGAGCCCCTTGTCTTCTTTAATGTGCACTGACATCGCACAGTACATGGGCCTCTACCATTTCGCCTTCATCGAAATATGACCTCCGCGGATCGAACCCGTAACCTTCGGGTCAGCAGCTTAGGACCATAACCTCTGCTCCATCGCGGCGGACAAGTCATTGGAATGTGCATCGATATTTTATTAAGTGTCGTACAGTACAGATACTTTAAATTTACATAGCAATTGTGCCTCCAGGACCAAATGTATCATTTTAAAATAAGCATAACGAAGGAGTGAGTCGCATTTTCTCAGGTATTTGAATAAATGATTGAATTCTCCTTTTTGCGGAGCAATTGCTATACAAGTTCCTCCGCAGGCCTTTCAAAACAAGAAATTCAAGCGACGAATGCTAAAAACTACATAGAGCAATGTGCACAAACTCAAAGCTTCGAACAGCTGACCAATTAAGACGCTTGTGTCAAGGGGAAAGCAATAACTCTGTCGTTGCCAGTATGAAAAATCTGCTGCAGCAAACGCTGAGAGCATTCTTCTGTACAGACTTCTTTTATCTCCCAAAAATATATTTGTAAATAAAATATGTCGCTCTGTTTCCTGCGCATTTGCATCTGTGGTGCATTACAGCTTTGAGACTGGGTAGCAGTGCACAAAGTTTGCCTGCAGTGTTTGCAGCGCGTGTGAAAGGATTATTCATTACTGGATACTTGAATGGGAAGTGCACTTGGAAATACCGCTGTGGCATTACTATAAATCACTTCGGCAACTGAGCTGCGCTGACGACGCGAACGAAAGCTACGCAAGTGGTCACGGCACGCGTTGCAGAGAAAGGCATTTATAACTGCACGTAACTCGTTTTTTATGTAAAAATTGACGTGACGTCGCGCACAGGAACCTCTAGCTACATGATCGCGCGTACAAATGTCGACGGGGGAATAAAAGTGCATTTTACTCACCCCTATGCATTCATTTAGAAATTTACCGTGTATGTTTTCGAACGGAAACAAGGACAGAACACTACACGAGCATGAGCCATATTTCTGTGCGTGTCGACAACGCTCTGCGCGAAAGGCTCCAAGCAAGCGCGAGAGGCGAAGTTCAAGTGCGGTTGACTACAGCGCCACCGCCAACTTTCCGCGCGCGGCGGCCCTCTCCACGACGGCCGGTCGCGCCACTCAAAATATTCTAGTACACTCTACTATAGCTGCAAAACAAGCTGACGAGCAAGTCAGCAGGTTTTTAGTGAACCAAAGGGCGGCATTGTCGCGTCTTTCACTCTCTCTCACTCTCTCTCTCTCTCTCTCTATATATATATATATATATATATATAGTTGGGGGAGAGTGCACGCGGTGCTGTGGACGCCAGATGTAAAGGGAAGAGTAGCGTAAAAGGTGATTTATCAAGAGATTTAGCTACTAAACTACAGCAGGTAGTACTCACGCATCTCCCGTACATTTTTGTTTGCTGTGGCAAGCGCACATGCGCACACCAATCTCTGGTTTTCGAGCGGATGGGAGATATCATTTTCGATTAGCGTTGACAGCCGTGCGTGATTCCGCAGCCACGTGTCGTCGGTTTTCATAAATGCAGCCATAAGCACTATTTCCGCAATAACTGTTCGCAGCACTGGTCGCGAAGAGTGAGGCCTGCCATTTTCATGAGAATTATCGCGGAATGATGATTGAATTATCGCTTGCTCCAGTGACCAGAGCACGCCTATCTCGCACCCAGGCGCCAAGGCTCCCGGCGGCATACTCTTGCACCCAGACGCCATGTTTCTTTCGAACTGCCACGGCGTGTATCTGTTGCGCCAAGTTAACATGGCAAGCGGTGTCTCTGGTACGTTAAAATACGAGAAAGCGCCTATTCACGCCACTCCCGCTTACAAGAAGTCGTCTGGGCACCACTGCGCCGCCTTTGGATGCGCAAACAATCTGCGCAAGAGGAAGATATTACTCAGCACTGTCTGTGAAGATAAGAACACGACGCGGGAATCGTGCTGGTGCGGTGTTTTCAGATTGCGCAGATTTCCATCCTCAACGAAAAACGCCGAGCTCCGCCGCCAGTGGATAATTGCAATCAACAGGAAAAGCTACGAGCCCAGTAGAAGTGTGCGAGTAAGTACAGTTACTGCGTGTATTCAAGCGTGACGCGAGCTATTTCGCTATACAGCAGTAATTTGCGTGCAGTAAGCCTGTAGTATGCGGCACCAAATCATTGCCGTACTCCTTCGCAAGCCGCACGCCAATGATAGGAGATATTACGACTCACGCCTGCACGCAAACTGCGCACCTTTAGTGCAAATATATAGGCGTACTATCGGGATGCAAAGAAACGTGAACAGCGGAAAGCGTGGCTTTCGACTCAGTCGAACTGCGACATGCCTTTACTGTCGCTGGGCGAATCTGTGCTTTCAGCCGGCGTCACCGTAGCACTATAAAATATTTCTCTGGCTGACACTTTCGCACCACGTGTGTGTTCCGAGTGTCAGGCATGACTCGCAAATGATAAACACATGCGGTACGTGAGTGCAAGCCGGAGCGGGATTCTAGCGCTACGGTGACGCCGGCTGAAAGCACAAGTTTTGCCGCGACAGTCGAAAGCCACGCTTTCCGCTGTTCACGTTTCTTTCCATCGCTATAGTACGTACCTGATAAAGTTGCTTCCACAGTCTGCAATGCACGTGCTGTAGACCTTCCGGACTGTCGAGGTAGGTCTTTCAAAGGGCATTAAACTTTCAAAGGGCATTAAAAAAAAAACGTGTAGTAGTTTGGAACTTGTGTTAGCCTTTTTTCTTCGGATGCAACACTTCCATCGATGTTATTACTCTCGCGGCTCTGTAGAGAATATACTAGCCAGCCAGTTTAAGCGAGTCCGCGTGCTATGTTCCGGAACATCGTAAACGCGAGCTTAATTCTATTCGGTATTTCAGCAGCGATTTTAATTCGAATCCACGAAACTAGAAAAGTCCGGCAAAACGAACTCAGGTTGTCGTCAGTTGATGAGCAATAGAATGAGTGGGCAATAACTTCAGTTTCACCGCGTAAAACAGTGGTACTGCGCATTGACTAATATTAGTTAGCACTAACCAATATTAGCAAATGCTTAGCAGGCTGGGAGTACGCGAATAAATACCTTACGGTGTGGTTAGTTAGTATGCAAGTAAATGCCATTCGCGGGTACATCAGCGCTAGCCGTTCATCAGGGTTCTCTGCTCGTTCACAAATCACAGGAGTTTCCTCTGAGATACAGAATGTTATAAAAGGACGCTTTCACACTATATGGACGATGGTAGGCAGGCAGTACTGACCATGCAGTATTCTACACTGAATGCTGATCAGGTCTGCCACACTACAAATACTTATTGAACTTGTACATTAAATGATTTCAGCCAAAAGATATGCTTTGGAGGCGCCGAGTTTTATAGCAATATAGTTGGGGTTGTGATCATTTTACTTGTGTGTTAGACTGTATTTTGCACATTAAAACAAACTGCTGGAGATAGAAAGACGGACTTATGTCTGTTGGCGTATAATGAAATCATCAGCTAAATGACGGGACATTCCGTCAAGAGGACGTTATGTTTGCCCCGGATACTCCCGAAAATAAAGTCACACTTTTCAAGCTATAGCAGTTCGATAACAAATTAACTCAATCCTAATGTAAACCTCATAAAAAGAGCTTTTAGATCAGCCACGATAGGATGTGAAGCAGGGCTTAAATATCTTCAACCGTCTAAATTATTCAGATTATAGCCAGGTTTTAAGTGTACCGAATGTGCGCGTGAATTAGAGGTATTTTATGTTTATCAGTTTTGAATACACATTGAACCCACGTTCGTATTCAAAAGTTAAATAATAAGCAAGTTTACATCAAAATCATATAAATAAATAAAAAAAGTTTGTTTTACCAGAACATTCTGGATGGTCTTCAGGCCTAAAAGGTGGCTCTAGGCAGCTTGACTTGGTACCGGAAGAACCTTACATTGGCAGCACACGACGTTCACAGTACAAATGGGGCATATGAGATTATAATTATAATATATGTGACTATAACAGAGTTTCAGAAGGAACTACATCAAGTAATAAACAAGCCTACAGAGATTTACAGTAGGATTTGCATTAAACATTTAGTAGAGGATAAAATATCCGCACGGCACGTTAAACGCCAGATATTATAATCATTGCCAGCTCTGCTGGGGCCCAGCGTTGTGCGATTTAGTGGAAGCTGCACTAATTCTTGGCATAATATACATATATTTGCATACAGAAGGAACTGAACACGGATAAGCACGTCTGACGTGCTCATCGTGTTGTATGGTAACTTCTTATGCCTTTTTGTTACGTAAAGAGCGAGTGCGCAGCGCAAGAGGGATGTCTGAACTTCGAAGAGCTTTGCCTTACTTCAACTACAGGCTGTCCCAGAGGGCCCGGGCCGTCGCCGAGAGTCACCGTCTCCCTGTTCCGTCTTGGGTGAAGCCACCGACTTCATAGGGAGCCCTAGGGCTCCGCTCATGATTTTCCTCCAATACTATGCAATAAAGTTCTTGTCACTGTCACTGCGCGGTGCAAGAAAGAAACATAGCAGGGCACGCGCACATCTCCGCAGGTGCTCGAGGCGAGAAAGAAGAAGACGAAATCAGCCAAGGTGGAAAATCCCGAAGTTACGATAACCAGATTTCGATGCCGTGTCCCCCCATTAAACTTATACTTACACAGAGCTGGTCTGACGATACCGCCCCTATGTCGATTCTGCGGAGAATTAGAAAATATTGCACATTACTTTTTGTCATGTCGCAGATATTCACTTATTAGATTACGACTGCTCATTACTCAGCTTTCAAAAATAGGCTTAAACTTAACTGAAGAAATTGTACTAAGCTTCGGTGCCTCAGGGTTGGGATATGCCATAGGGATGCCTTCGATGGCCGTGTGTAATTTCATGCAAACCACTAAACGTGTAGCCTACCATTTTAATCTTGCCTTAACAAATACTCGTTATTAAAATGCGGTAAAATCTAACTGATCTCATCAAAATTGTTCCGATCAGGTTAATACGGCAGTCTGGAATACGAGCTCAATAGCATAACTTTTGAAGTCTTAATTTCATGTATTACTCATTATTGCCATTTCTTCTCTTCTTTTTTATTATTAATATTTTTTTTGACCACTTCACATTCTTCGAATAACCTTTTAAGTTTCAACTACGCATTCTTGGCCCATCCCCCCAGAGTGGGTACGTGCCATAGAACAGAAGGAAAAACAAACAAGGTGGAAGCCGTTCGCGATCTGCGTCAACGAGTGGCCCCGAAGTGGTGAACCGCCATGCTGTCGGTACGAATACGCGCGTTAGGATTGGAAACGCTTGGGCTGTTTTCGTGGCCCAAGCGGTTAGGAAGTGAGATGTTCAGGAGTAACGGAGCGGGTATGGCAACCTCCTGGTGCCAGCAGGTCCCACAAGCTATTTTAAGCACGTAAAAAAAAAATAATGAACTTTAATGAAACAAAGCAGTAGGTAGATTACCGCGGGCGCGTTTCCTCCCCCAGGGCCCCGCTGAGTCTAATCTAGGTTAGCCACCTGGCTTCCTAGAGACAGATCGGCAAGTCGCACGTCTCACAACCACGTCTGCATTTGAACGAGTAAAGAATTTCTTTAGCTACCTCCCTCCTAGGTACACCGATCGACCAACGGTTTATCTAACACCAACAGGACCGGATGCCCGGGCCTTAATCCCATGGCAGCGTCGTATATGTCAGACGCTTTGTTGCATTTGCAGTGCATTATGACCGTATATGCCCGGGTTATATATATAGTTCAAACGGTCACATTGGGTCGCGTATTAGATAGTCCCATTTACATTCCTCTATAAGACAAAATGGACATCAAGGAAATCCTTTGCCAGACAGATTTCATGGCTACGGTACGAAACGGACGTGCTTGTAGATATGAGCGTTGCTTGTGGTCTCGAAAATCTCAAACGTTTGAGTTTACATTTCATTTTAATGTTTATTATGTCATTCGTGCCGTCATAAGTGGATGGTTTAGGGAATGCGATTGAAGCTAATGAACATGCCTACATGTGACCAATGCAATATGCTTAAATTTCGAAGATTGTTGTAAGGCAGGTTTTGTCGTAGCATAGTATGCCGGCCTAAATACACGAAGTTTCTACCTCCTCTTTTGGTGAAGAAGGGGAACGTATTATGATCGTTTTTGAATATATGAAAGTGCTACCAAGGTTGCCATTACAACAACATTATAAAAGTCTGAGGAGCCCCCGTATTCACACTAATAATAATAATAAAAATAATATGGAGAGGTTTTACGTTCCAAAACCACGATATCTTTATGAGACACGACGCAATCGAAGGCTCCGGAAATTGTAGACCATCTACTGTTCCTTAACGTGCACTGACATCGCAAAGCACACTGGCCTCTAGCATTTCGCCTTCATCAAAATGCGACCGCCGCGGCCGGGATCGAACTCGCGACCTTCGGGTCAGCAGCCCTGCCCAGTAATCGCCACACTACCGCGTCGGATTCACAAAAAAGATACCTGAATTACTTGTGTGAGAGCAAATTCCAATCACTCACGGCGCTGGACATAGGATAATCGAAGTAGGCTAGAAAATCAGAACTTACAGGCGATCGAAAAACGCTGGTAGTTCGGCAAATGATGCCTATTGCTCAAAGCCATTGTTGCCTCTGCTTCATTTTGCGATGAACGTGTACGCACGTAACTAGAGTAAGCATAATGGGGGGCATTACGAGAGTACCAGACCACGCATCCGTAAGCGGCGACCCCATTAGGTTCAAAGGTGAAAATAAATCTTTAAAAGCTTAATGTTGACCAGCTCTGCCAACCTGTCAATTGATTTCGTCGTGCAGCGAAATCGCTCATTTTGTCAGCTGTGACTGGTCTAGACCAAGGGTTGGCAACCTGCGGCCCGCGGGCCGCATGTGGCCCGCGTGTGGCCCGCGTGGAAGTATTATGCGGCCCCCCAGCACGGCGTCAAATCCCCCCTCCCACTTTCCCTTTGCCGCTTCCAATCTTAAAGGCGTACTGACACAAAATTTCGCGGCCGAGATGGTCAGTGGGATCGATTCCCGTGAACATGCGTATATCATCTGCAAATTATCAACAGCGAATATAGCTTGGAAGGTATTTTACAGCAATCTTGAAGTTTGAATTGTGAAGGTATTCACACCATCAAAAGGGACCCCATGGGGACCCCCCTACTTCCCTCACGTCACCACGCTGCAGTCAATAAAACAAGTTATGATGACGTCATAGCCGTCATTTTCCTTTTGTTGCGTTTGTTCCAGCAGTCCATACTTCTCGGCGGCTGCTCGCGAGTCCGTGGCCGCGGCGCACGCGTTGAAAGCTTTGTGTTTGGCGACACTACTGTCCCGTTTCCTGTTCGAAAGGACTTCTTGATGCAGACCGTGCAGAAGTGCGTCACAGTTCTGTGTGCTGACGTAGTCGAGATCTGCACACGCTAGGTGGTAATAGTTGCACCCGGTGAGCTTCTTCGATTTACACGTCCCGGACGGCTCCGGACGGCCCCGGACGCCGGCGCCGCATTCGTTTTTCTCGGGGACCAACCGGAAGCTCCGCCCACTGGTCCGGGACCACTCGGATGCATGTTCGTTTTTCGCGTGCCTGGCGGCCTGCGGACGGCCCGGGACTGCCCGAACGATTTCTTTCTGGCAGCTGGCAGACGACGGCGCGGTGCGCATGGCGGTGCGTCACGCGTGCGGCCATTTTAAGTTAGACACTGGAAATTTTCGACCCGCCCTTGCTCTCTCTTTGCTTTTCTGTCCGCTTGTGGTACGTTTCCGGATTTCGCATTGTTTGCGCACCCAGTTCTAGTCGTCGGCGTTCTGAGCAGCGTCGAGCATGCGCGTATTCCCGAAGGTCGGGCGAACAAGCGCGATGCTCTCTAGGAGAAATAGCGGTGGAACGCCCACGTACGTCTTCGATGCGCGCGCGCTCGAGTAGTTCACTCACAGTAAGTTGTGTCACAACGGAAATAGGTATAATTCACCATTTGTACGGCTCCTGAGGTCAGTACTGAGTCGGCGTTGTGGCCGGTGTCGTAGCTATGGACGGAGCAGACGGCGTAGCAGACGCCATAGCGGACGCGGCCAGCGTGAAGCGCGCACATAGCGTCAATAGCGTGCAGACGGCCCGAGGCCGCTCGGGACTTTTGAATCACGTGACAATGGCGACATGTGACGTAGCTACCTATGAGCCGAGGCGTCCGCGGGCCGCCAGCGGCTGGTCCGGGACTTGGTAAATCGAAGAAGCTCGGTGTCTTGTCGTTTTCTGGAGCTCTCTCAAACCGAAACTGAAACTGGTCCGTAATGAGGAGCCTGTAATTAATTATCTGTCGCGCGCTGCAACAAACGATGTGGCGTGTTATGACTAACAGGCCCCCAGCAACATATTGCAGCAAACAAACGCGAGGCCAAAATTTTTGTGTCAATACCCTTTTAGCCGACATGGCAGTTTCAACCTGATATGGGATTTTCGCTTGTGAACTTGTGTTTCATTGCAACTTTGTGACATGCGCGTGCTGAAAATAAACATTTTTAATCCGATGTCAATTCAGTGTCAGTTCTGTGACAAATAAGTGTCAATTTGCCGAATTTTTACGCTTTGCCAGCAAATGCTCTCTCGCCTCCTCCCCCCCTCCCCACCAATTTTCCGTGTGGCCCCCGGCTGTGTCGGCTTCACAAAACCCTTCGCCTCAAAAGGTTGCCGACCCCTGGTCAAGACAGCCACTGTGGCTTTACTTACTGATCCAGCATACCTTTGTTGCAGAATTTCCCAATATGACGTAATCCAACGATGTACACAATGCTACATCGCTGCCATTGAAATCTTTCAATATGCACACAGATGACCATAGACTACATCACTTTCTGATCTTGTCGGGGCTGTTGCGGGGACCGTGACAGAGAGGCCAACTTGCAACTTATTTGCCCACTGTATTTCTGTTTCTCACTGTTTTCTTTTCATTTTCGCAAGTTCACAAGGCGCGGTGGCAGCATCCTTTTGTCCTTTGAAATGCCATCCTACCATATTCACTGAAGATATAAAATCAGGAGCAGCGCGCATGGCATTATTACCTTTTGAGCAAGAACAGTAATTAATGGCTTTGACAATTGGTTTACGTCAAGCAAGGCATGAGAGTGCCATCATCAAGGTCATGATTACCGCGTGATTATCTGACAAAACCTTTAGATTATATGCTGTATTAGATCTGGCTGTCTGGTTTGTTAACTAGTTGCATTATTGATAGATTTGCTCATCGAATCAGCTTGAGTGAATAATATGGCCAGTTATAAGATGATTACCCTGGATTCGCTGTTTGTATCCTGCATTTCAATATAGACTGGCCTAAACAAATGACGAATTCTTACACAAACGATCAGCTGGCGATTCTGCTGACTGAGTGAATGATCCGTGAATTTGCAAGCTGAACGATCACCTGGTGGTTTGACTGACACATGTTCTTGGTTTATCGATCGCTGGCTCAACGTATCAAGTAGTTGTCTTAGTGCCTCAGTGATAGACTGATCGACAGACTGACTTAATTAAATATATGGCAGTGTGTAGGGCGCACATAGCGTCTTAAAGACTGGTGGGACAACGTCGTTTCCAGCTGCCGCCGCAAGTACAAGGCGCCAGGCCTGCTACCAACGAGGGGTCACCAGCAGCTGGCGTCAAGTTGCCACGTAATGGTGCCAAGTCACCATCCGACGGCGCCAGATCACCTCGCAAGTTTAAAGCCCGGCCAGGCATGTCCTCCGGATCGCCTTCTCCATCCTCATCACCTGTCAGAAAGGGTGGCATGATTCCGTCAAGAAGCCCCTCCATGTCGATACTGCCGGATACACGGGACGAAGTAAGTCTCCGAAATTTTTTGAGACAGTGAAGGAGAGCCACCAGATGTATTAGAAAACGGTGTTCATGCGTGATGCCAGCAAGAATGCTGTTATCATTAACGAATGCTTGTAAGGCAGAACGTGCAAATGTAGGCAATGGTAATCGCGTTTGCAACATTTTTATACGGCCCATAAATACGTGGAAACGGGGTTTGGTTGCGCTGACTGTGCCTACATTGATGGCTCTAGTGAACGCGTTGAGGAAAACGGGAGCCCCTGTTCGGTTTTCCACGCTTACAACAGCGAAGAATGACCCGGTTGTCGTCACAGTGGGCGTTGTGAAATCCACCAGCAAAACCACATCTCAAGTGAAGGGTAAGAAACTTGGATAACGTTGGAGATTCGCCTTGAAGAGTAGAACGCGATAGCGTAATAGGGCCCCGTGTGCATCGTCTACAACGATGAAGCACGGAAAGAAACATTTGTAATAATAATAGCAATATTATCTGGGGTTTTACGTTATAAAACCACGATATGATTATGAGAGACGCCGTAGTGGAGAACTCCGGAAGTCTGGACCATCTGGTGTTCTTTAACGAGCACCGACATCGCACAGTATAGTGGGCTCTACCATTTCGCCTCCATCGAAATTCGACCGCCGCGGTCGGGATCGAACCCGCGACCTTCGGGTCAACAGCCAAGTACCATAACGACTGCACCGCCGTGGCGCATCAAAGGAACGTTTGCGCGTGCAGCAATGGTTGTCTCAAACTACCCTTGAATGCCAACTGGCTGTACAGTCGCTAAATGCCCACAACGCCACAATTCTTCGTTTTGCAAAATGGCGAAGTAACCATGCACAATGTGTCCATAAGGCGCAATATGATAATTATTGGGGTTAGCGTCCCAAAACCACCATATGATTATAATAGACGCCATGGTGGAGGGCTCCGGAAATTTCGACCACTTGGGGTTCGCTAACGGACACCTAAACCTAAGTACACGGGCCTCAAGCATTTTCGACTACATCCAAAATGCGGCCGCCACGGCAGGGATTCGATCCCGCGACCTGCGGGTCAGCAGACGAGCACCATGACCACTAGACCACCCTGGCGGTTCATAAGGTGTCATGCGCAGCTGTGCAGCTGCACGCCTTGTAATGGGTGGGCAGCTTTAAACCACCCACTCTTTGAGCAATGCACTTGTTTTGACTCCTGGGGCGATTCTACAATTCCGCCAGGCAATATTACATACTTTAAGGGGATTCTACCCACTATATTGCATTCTTATAGCGTTTGTAAGAGCGAGGCATTCTTAGCGACGTAAAGGCACTTTGACAATTTGTATCTATCTATCTATCTATCTATCTATCTATCTATCTATCTATCTATCTATCTATCTATCTATCTATCTATCTATCTATCTATCTATCTATCTATCTATCTATCTATCTATCTATCTATCTATCTATCTATTTGTCTGTCTGTCTGTCTGTGTCTGTCTGTCTGTCTGTCTGTCTATCTATCTATCTATCTATCTATCTATCTATCTATCTATCTATCTATCTATCTATCTATCTATCTATCTATTTGTCTGTCTGTCTGTGTCTGTCTGTCTGTCTGTCTGTCTGTCTATCTATCTATCTATCTATCTATCTATCTATCTATCTATCTATCTATCTATCTGTCTGTCTGTCTGTCTGTCTGTCTGTCTGTCTGTCTGTCTATCTATCTATCCGCCTACGTCTGGGCGCTCTCGTGATCGCTTGCTGAACTTGGTGTCGACCAGAACTGGTATGGGAGGGTGACAGAGTTCGACGAATATGACTGTCTGGTCATGACATGAATGACATGAAAATCCTTTCGCGTACTCGTCAAACCCTTTCCTCCAGACACGTGTCGCGCATACCCGTATACCATAGGCCGCTGTACGCGGGTATGCGCCATAGGACATTGGAAGTTTATATCTGCTCAGGAAAAGCAAAACGAGACATTGATAATTCAAATGCGAGAGCGTCAAGAAAAACCGACATCGGCAGCGTTGACCTGACGAATGCGAAGAATAAAAATCAGGAACCCAGCAGGAATCGAACTGAACCATTGCGCGTGGCAGTTAGGTATTCTGCCACAGAGCCCCGCCAGGTCTCGAAACTGCTTTGGAAAACGACCCGCAGGCATAATGTCGGTGCAACGTCAATTGTGGTCAATTGAGTGAATTAGTTGCCCTTTAATCCTTACAACCATACTAAAAGCGCACCAACCGGATGTGTCTTCTTTTTTCATCATGTACACGAAAGCTCTATAGGCTCCAAGTCGCCCAAAACAAAAGATAAAGCCACATCGATGGCGCGTGCACTCGGTGTGTGCGAGGGGTGCGAGTGGTCAGCGCGTCCACCCAGGCGCGGCGCGGACCATTTATGAACAAAACCGATCACGTGATCGCGTTTGACCAATCGACGGCGCGGCAGCGAAGAGAAAAATGTCGCGGTACTTAGCAGGTTCCAGTGACTTTAGGCCAGCTTTGCAACGGAAGTTCAACGCGACCCCAAAATTTAGCGTCACTGTACACAGAAATAGTAAGTTATAGCGGTATTATCTCTTTTCTTTTTTCTTTTGACGAGACCATCCACGTGAGCAATGTCCGTGCAACAAAATAACACAGCTTTCGACCCGGGCACAAGCGCCGAATTAGTTTTTGTCGCTCTGTGGAGCTCTATCCCAATACAACCACAATAGCCTTCCTTTGTAGATGACCATGTTTTTCTTCCTGGACCTTCGTACACATTGTGGACTTTCGTAGAGATCATTTCTCGTGTCAGGCCCGTAGCCTGGAATCTTTCCTGGGGGAGGTGCATTTGCTGAAGTCCTTTGGGGGGTGGGGGGAGGGGTGGGGATCGGTGCTCGAGCTACGCCCCCCCCCCCCCCCTTGCCTATGCCGTATTCTAGCCTGATATGTGGGTGCACAAAGTTTCGCAAGATATAAGCGCTACTGTTGCTATACTATCCTTCACAGATGCGGTATTCACAGTGTTCCGTGAACTGTACCACGTACTTCAAGGCAATGACGCTAAAAGCCAACCAAGGCTTAGAGCCCGTATTTACAAAAAATCGTTTTGCACTAAAACTTTTCGCAAGAAAATATTTGAGCCAATCATGATGCCGAATATATCATTAGCGAAGCCGGCTGACCAATGGGAGGACGCACTTACGAAAGAGAAGTTTTGGTGAATTCGTTACCGGTTGTCTCATGCTGCAATGCTATAATAATGCAGGTGAACCCTGCACTGATTCAGGCGAAGATGGTGCTGGAGAGACTTCAGGAGGCGCAGAAGCAGAGGGATGAAGAACGACAGCGTGCCATGCTGAAGAAGAAAAAGAAGAAGAGGAAGAAAATTTCGGAAGCTCCGCCACCAAAATCTGCGGCTGGCAGAGATTCAGAACTATTGCTGACGGACACGGTGACTCCGGTAGAGCGCCAGCGGTAAGGACGCTTGAAATTGAAGCTTAGTGCTTTTTACATGAGTGATTTACACACACAAAATCACATCGAAAGACGGTGGTGCCTGACTAAAGGCTCCGTCTTATTCCAATCAACACACTTCATTTGCACAATGATGATGACCTTTCTGAGCATCTCATTTAGGAAAGAAGAGGCGAGAAATATTAGCCCAACGAATGAGGTGGCGCTACAAATTTTGCAATTGCGCATAAACATAATTACCGATTTGATTATTAGTCCCTAAGTAGGAATGTTTAGTGTAGTGTGGGTTAATTGTGAACCACTCGTGCAATGAGGAGACATGCGCACGTAGGTTCAGCTATTGTAGTTAAATTCGAAATGTTTGAGAAGGTCTAGGTCAGCTTATTCAGGCTGCATAGGTGTGGACTAGCTTGGGCAAATGTAAGGATATTGAACTCGCGCGAACAAAGCCCAAGCCTGTATATAGTGTAAAGTGTAGAACAATAAATTAGAAGCGTATTACATACGAGCTAATATGTGAATGAAACAATTCACGATCCATTCCAATTTGTCAAGGTGGATTAGCAGAGAAGCTGTGCAGCGCGAGGCGCAGACGTGAGACATAATATTAATAAAAAATGCGGAAGGACCCAAAATTTGAATTTAGCGCATGCTTTAATGGTCCTTTAACGCGCTTCTACCTCCATCTGCGTCAGCGAGGTGTGCGGCGCGCAGATAATTTATTTACACATTTATATTTGTTTATTTGCTTCCTTATTTGTTATTCACTCATTCATTCTTATATTTATTCATGATTTATTTATTTAATTTTGGTAACTTTATTATTCATTTATTCATTTAGTTTTGCATGCTCTTTTTTGGTGGACTGGTGGTGAGTAGTGTGGCTTGCCTAATTTCTTGTGGGGCACATACCTTCTAGGCATTTTCCTGTTGCCAGCCATTGCTGTTCGCGGAGCTACGAACGACCTAGGTTATATCCAGATTCGCTGTAAAAACATTTTCCCTTATGGATGCCAATCATATAAAAGTATAAACTAAAAGCTTTTAAAGTTTTTGTAATGCTTGCCTACAGTGATTGCTCAGTCTGCTCAACTAATGTAACTACTTGACCAATAGTAACTGCACATATTTTCACTTCCAGTCGGATGTCCTACGTGCCACTTCCTCCGTAAGTACATATCAACGGCTCCGGAACTTCCAGCGAAACACTGGGCGATCTTAATACGAATGCAGGAAGAAAGCAGGAGGGCAACAAGCAATGGGCCAATACAAACTATACGTTAGGAATGCAGCAGGGCGGGTGTTGCAGGGGCATAGCCAAGATTTCTTTTAACTTGGTCCCATCCCACCATATGTATGTTGTCTGCGTGTGTTTATATACATGCGTGCGCGTACACACATGCAATGCGATAATTTAAACACCCTAACCTCGTCTCTGGCTACACCTGCGGGATGTTAGTAGAATTCTCTAAAAGAAATTGACTCTTTACAATGCACATCTTCATAAAGCACATCCATAGGAAGTGCCCATGGAAAAGCCATGGCGTAAAAATAACCAAATTATTATTCTTGGCAGGACACAGAAGTAGTAGGTAAGGTGAAGGGTAGTGATTATAAATGTTAATTAGAACGAGGATTACTGTCAGCCTCAAAACTGGACGAGCAGGTTAAGTCACTAACAATAGGCCGGCCAAGTTGACGTCAGGGCAAGCAATCAATGCATGATTGTCCTTGGGAACAAGGCAGGACGCTCTAGAACCTATAGATAAACAGCATCACACAGAGGAAACGAACGGAGCAGCAGCTAGACTGATAGCTGAAGCAGCATTTCAAGTTGAAGGTAAAACGGCTGATGAAGAACTGGGCGAACTTCGTGAAGCGAACAAAGATAAAAAAAACGACAACGCATAAAATTGTCAACCTTATTATGAGATGAAAGAGGATTTACTGAATTCCTCAAAACTCATCAAAAGAGCGGGAAAAAGAGCGACGTGTGGGATTTTATCCTCTAAGTCAGGGGTCTCAACTCAGCCAGCGGGCCGCAGTCACGTAATTTAGTCACGCTAGGGCCGGGGCAGTGAAGAAGGTCGAAGCGGGGGGGGGGGGGGGGGCGCAGTTTGCACATATTGTCAGAAAACCTTACCATTGCAAAGAAACCTTTCTAATATCACCTGTACAGGTCATTTCTGAAAGAGATTGGGTTCCAGCATTCAGGAATTTTTTTTCGGGGGAAGGGCGGCACTTGCTGAAGGTTTGGGAAGAACACCTATTAGATGCGAAGCAGCTATTTGGCTAGGCTGTGTAACGCTGTCCCTCCGTGCGTACAGACGAACGCGCCGCAACGCGCTCCCCTCGCCGCAGGTGTTGGAGCGGTGCCAAGTAGGTCACGCCGCAGCTGCCGGCTGCTCCGCCCGCTCGCAACACCTCTGACCCGCCTCCCGTGTCTTTGCGTTTCAAACAAACGTTTACTGGAGTAAACGCTACACCGAGTTTCGCTTCAAACCGTTCTTCCAGCACCCGCGTCGACGCACGTTTCAACCGGGTCAACGCCGTGCGCACCGCTGCTGCTTCGCATCCCATCAGGTTCCCTTCGGGGAGATGGTCCAATTTTTTTATTGTTTATTTTAGGTAAAACACCGTCCTCTATCAATATTACCGGGAGAGAGGGGGGACCACGCCCCCTAGGGCACCCCCCCCCCCCCCTGGCTACGGGCCTGCCAAGAACATGTCGATACCGATCTCCAAAATGACTAAAGTCTCAACGCCGATTCTCAAATACAGTCTTTGTTTCACGGTTATGTTTTACGTCATGGTGACCACATGGGGTGCCTCACGAAAACAATGCCTTAGACCAGTTCAGCCTGGGCAGCTCACGAACATACCTATCAGCATATAAAAAAAAATGTTGGGCGAAAGCGGTCGTGTGGGGGGCCGCGCGCAGATTCTGCAGCTCGCAGATTAGTTGTCCATCCTTGAGTGAAATCAACGTCGAAGAGAATACGAAAGTTCCACATTTAACCAAAGATAAAGTTTGAAGTGACCTTAAAGACTTGTCCCGTGGAAAAGCGGCCGGCGAATATTTTATAACAGCCGATTTCACAAAGGACAGAAGAACTTTCATATTTGGGGAGCTTATGACACCCTATACAGAAAGCCATGCCTAGAGGCTTCAACTTGACGAGCGAGTTGGAAGGATGCCAATATTATATGTCAACAAGAAGGGAGACGTAAAATATTTGGAGTATTATTGGCCAATAGGCTTGTTTTGCATGGTACATAAATGTCACGAGGATAATATAAACAGGGTGAGAGGAGGACTTGGCCTTAATCAACTCAGAGAGCAAAGTGGCTTCTGTAAGGTGTACTCTGCGATAGATCCCAGCTACGGGATCAATTAGCTAACTCAGAAGCTTGTTGAGTATAACAAACTCCTTTAAATGACGAGAGCTGCAATGTGGGCTTGTTGGTGATTCATTTGAAAAGCTTTGATGAAGCGCAAAACGACACACGGACACAGGAAGGCACAAAACATCTAGTAAGTAGTGTCCATATGTGCCTTCCTGTGTCCGTGTGTCGTTTTGCGCTTCATCAAAGATCCTTTAAATTGGCTTTCAAACACTATTAAAGTCATTTGACTCAGCAAAGATGTCAGCACTCTTTGACGCAATGCTTCGTGATCGAGGATGTGAACCGCATGGCGGCTTAGAAATTTCTAAAAATATTACGTCACTACTCCTAAATCACAAGCTGGAGTCATACACTTTTGTTACTTTGACTAACCCTAACGCGCAGGGACGAACCCCCCATCTAGCGAGCGCTGGTTGGTGATGTCCTTGAGCGTCTTCCTTCTGATCGTCAGCGTCGTTCTGTTCGTCGTGTTGTTCGGCGTCTTTGCTCGAGAAGGTGAGTGGAGCAGATATGCGCAAACAGCGATAACTGCCGTGGTCTGTGAACTTGTGAGTTCCTTGTGAGTCCCTCATAATCATATCGTGGTTTCGGGACGTTAAGTTCCGAATATCATATCAATGACAATCATTCTAGCGCAGTACGGAGGTACGGGCGCTTTGTCCAAGGTAGTAGCAGGCGCTCTCCCCACCCGGCACCGGCGCAAACAAACAAAAAAAAAAAGAGGAAAAAAGGCGAGCGGCGGAAGGACAGTTCGCGTTTATGAACGACAGTAAAATTAATCGAAAACCATGTTTGTACATATATAAAAAAATAGCGACCCACTTGAAATTACTTAGGGCTACTCACAGAACATGGATAGTCGTTCTCAGAAACGTAAACGTGATGATGAAGACGATAAGAAGCTTGGCAAGGATGCGGAACGCAAAGCCAAAGCAGCGGCAGCAAGGCGAGCCCGGCAACATGGAGCTACAACGGCTACGCCGACAGGATCCTGCCGTACATGCTAGAACGGGCGAATCTAAGCGCCGACGTCGCCAACCGTTCCAAAACGTACATTGTCGTTCGCGTCCCATTTCTAAGGAGCTTCGCTCATCGGTTGTATTCGTACTCGAAACAACTGCTAGTTTTTCAGCAAAACATATATTAATAACGCAGCTATTCCTGAAAACCAAACAAGTTGACAGAAAAAGATAAAGCCGTCCCAGCTTCCAGGAGATTAAGCGATGGACGAATAATGCAACAAGGCCCCTAAACAGTGTTTCCAGAATAAAACATGACAGTTTTTAGCAGCACATAGTCCTGTGTACATTTATTCTATGGGTCGTTTTAGTCGCTCCTTTTCACATCACGAATTCAAACCAACTCACCCAACTTATTATTGTGCTGGCGAGTTGAAAATTCATCATCAAATAAAGCGCTAAAAAGTGAAGAACGGGAGGTAAGGCGATGACAATGCGAGTGCTTCTTGCCACCTTGTAGTCTCATTTTCCTGGTTTTTCTTGCGTTTCTTTTCATAATATTAGGCGTAATTTGAACCAATATCCACGAAGAAGAGCTACGCGCACAATTCTGGGTATGCGGATGCTAATGGCATTTTTACCTGCCTGTTTTATCTGCAGAAATTGAACTTCGAGCAGGTAAGCAGATGATGGCAGCTGTCAGGAGATTGCTGCTACGGGGAAATATGAATGGAGTGCCTGATCAAAAAAGAGGACGAGAAAGGGCGCGCGCGCATTTCACTAATGAGAACACTGTGATATTCCAGAGCTAACGCAGCGTAAGTATATGCCACGGTTTTAAGAAGGGCCACAATCGTCTAGATATTCCTGTTTGTGACGTGAAGCTCGGAAGCTTACGTGTTGTCTGGCGGAATGATAACGCACGTCGGGAATCACTGCGGATGTTTGGAAAGGGAATACGTTTAATTTGGGGCATTCGTTTCCATTTTCGTCACGTTAAGCACAGAAAAGCAGCGAAAGATTGTGCAGTCTTTCAAGGGTGAACCTAAGATGCTGTAAGCGGCCATGCTTTTGTGGTTGACGTTTTGTACTACGGCCCTTCGGTAAGTGGGGCTGAGAGTGCGGACTCAAGCGCAGCGTCTTCAGGAATTCCGTAGTATTACTGCGGCATGTCTCGACGAGCAATGGGACAAAACGCACAGTGATTCAGCAAGAAAGGAAGTGCCCGTGACAACGTGCAAGGCATACTACAATGTACAAGTGTTCTTACATAGGGCCTGATGCGAGACAACCTCAAGAAAAGAAGGTAAGACACGTCTGTAATTTTTGTGTGGGCGTGAGATGAGGAAGACCTCAACAAATGTCGTTTTTTTTCCAGATTCCTTTGTGTTTTAACAAATGCCATACAAGGGAAAACATAACAGATGATGTCGCTCTGAGGGGGTTTGGAGACCTGATGGACAAAATACGCCTTCATATTCTTGCGATTTCCAAGGAATGCGCTTTGTGTAATTGTAATGTAAGCACGAAAATATATTACGCCTGCATACGTCAAGCTTAATTTTCTCTTCCGAAATAAAATATGAACATGCAAAATGTGTCTAAGAAGTTATATTAATGTAGACCATTATTCGCATATGGAAATGCTAGTAGTTCATCTAATCTGTTGCATCGATTATAGTTTTGTATCGAAGGTAACAGATATCGCAGGCACTCGGAGCAATCGAAGGGTGTAATGAACGCCACAAAATTATTTTCAGGTTGTCCATTTAATTTAAGGTGCCCAGTGGAACTTCCAGCGACTAGCTACTCGGCAAGACGCTATATGAAGTGACAGAGCGTAAAAATGGAGGTGTTTGGTGAGTGTGATTAATGCAAATGAGTGCTGCGGAAACCCGCAAGGTGGCGGAAGAGTTAAGAAAGAGAAATTTGACAACAACCCTGTTTGTAGCACGAAGCCACAAGGAAATTCCGTACGGCTTCAGAAAGAAAAGAGCCGAAAAATTCGTCCTAGTCCGGGGTCCCCAGACCAGGACCAAATTTTTCGGCGACTAAGAAGCTTTTCTTTTCTGAGAAATCCGCACGAATTTTCTTTTGGCTTCGTGCTACAAACGAGCGGTTGTCTATTTTCCCTTTCTGGTTCCATCTACAATAATTGGTTCCGCCTAGACGACCCGTTTATTTAGCTAAAGTGGTGGCTTGGGCGAGTTGGTAAGACATAATTCACATAAAAACAGCGCTAAAGACGGAGGACAAGTAAAAGAAGGACACAGACGGTGGCGCTGTTTATTTAACCATGGAGGCGAAAACTGGCCATCCTGTACAAGTGCGTGGCCTTCTCAACTTTCTCGTCTTCACAATTGTCCCGAACGCTCCTCGATGTTCCGTTCCGGGAAATTTCTACGCATCTTCCGGGGCGGGACAAGACTGACTGGATGCTAAGAAGGGTGCAGAGCTTTGCGACGGGCGATTCGCAAAAAAATCATTGGGGAGACGCACTGAGCAAGCAAGCGCTGTGCCCTTCTTCCCCTGGCAATAAAGTAATCACTGATCACTCGGCCTAACTTCCAATACGTTGTGGGTTTTTTGTCCTCCAAAATTAATACTACATCACCCGTTCGTAGCTTGGTTGATGGGTAGCTTGGGCGGTTATACGCTGACCGTTGTAGTAGCAGGTCGGCTCGCTTCCATCTCCTCCAAAACTCGTCTAATACACGCTATCGATTACGAGCCTTCGCTTTAAAGTCAACCATAGTCAAACTCCAAAACGCAAATGTGTTGTGGCCGCGATATGCTACGCTTGCCTGGAGCAAACGGATGGTGCTGGTCGGGCTTGCTTTCGAGATACCTTAGTGGCCTGCGGTTGATTACTGCTTCAGTCGCGCACAGCACAGTTGTGAAGGCTTCCAGGAAGAGGCTGCTGTGCCGCAGTGACGGCTTCAATGAGTTTTTCGTCGAGGGAATAAGGCGCTCCCACCATCCGCCCGACCACGGAGCCCTTTCTACGATGACCTTCCGATGGATCTAAAACTCTGCCGCGCCCTCCCGAACGGTTCGTACTCAGGATGAAAAAGTCTTAGCGCAGCTTCAGAAAGTTTGAGCGTTGTCGAAGTATACCTTCTAAGGAACTCCGTGCCGTGTAACGAAACAATGGAAGGCGAGTACTGTTGTCGGCATTCGTGTGGGACGTGAGCTCTAAAAAGATGGCACATGTGGTGGCACATGAAAAGTTTTGCGTATAAGGACCCGCAGTAATCAAGCCCAACAACGGTGATTGGGCTTGCTTCACTTATTACTTCGCGTGCGGCAGAGGAAATTGTTGCAGATGCTGTTGCTGCTTTTTCGTCGTTTACGTGTTCTGCACTTCGCCACTATCTTTTTTGCTGTCTGACGTCCCCTATGCAACCAAAATCCTCTCAAAGCTCCGCTTGTGTTGCTTCAAGACTTACGTAGACAGTGCTCACGCGTGCCTCTCTACGAAAAGGTTGGCGAGCTTATGATTATCTGTCAGAAGAATGGAGTGGCGTACGTCGTGATTAGCATCAGGCTGGTGCAGTCTTCCACCGACGTGAAGGAGGCCATCCTCATCTATAAACTGGAAAGGCGAATAACACGAGCTATTGAGGGTAGCTGCTGACACTGACTTACAGATGTACCTTGTTTAGGCAAACCTTGATCATTGCTTGATCCCTCCATTAGGGTGATATGTGTCACTGTGCTGCATATCTTGATTCTTGCCCATTAAAATTTTTTCCCCTTGTCAGAAAGCCAAGTTGTGTCGTGATACCACATGGCAGATTCGTTCAGATTAGCAAATGACGCTCCGCGAGTGATAACATCCGCAGGCTTGTTCTTGCTGCTACAGCGGAACCATTGCGATGAATGGGCTTTTGCGATGCTGAACTGCGCATGCGCAGCTCCTAGCGGCTGAGGACCGAAACGATATGGTAGGCACGCGTGCGCGGCCGACTCGGTAGCCGGTAGTGCTGCACCGGCTCCACGATTAATTGCCGTCCGAAATTTAATGCGATCCCAACGTCGTGTGTCGATGAGGCTCCTTAAATGTTTACTGTATGAAATCTACAATACAAGGCTGCGTGTGGTGGCAGACAAGTGCCGCATGCGTGCTACACGACCGCGTCGATCAATATACATACATACATGAGAACGCACACAAACATGAACTCTCCGTCCTTTTCATTTACAGCTGGGTAATGTTTTTAACTTTTCTTTTTAATCAAGTCACCTTCATACAAAGAGCTAATAGACAGCAACGGAAAGGGTGGTAACCGCATGAATCCAAAACTCTGACCTATCAAACTCAAATTTTCTGCACGGCGTAATGCCCGTTGCGCTCCCGATACCAAGTGGATGTTTACTCACCCTGCGGAGTACAGTTAACAGCCAAAATCACAGCATGTGCGATATAATATCCATGGGTTTATGAATGGAAGACACACCCTTCGTAGATGTTTACGCGTGGATCTCGCTGGCTCGTAGCACACGACGTTGGGCATGTATCACTGCCAGAACATCCTGCCGTTCACTTTCTGCCAAACGAAGCGCGCTCTGCATGAGACCAAGTGTTCTTGGAGCGTCAGTTTTTACACTGCCGAGGCGCTTCAGCCAGCCGTTCTAACTGTTCTATAATCCTTCGGGTGTAAAGAATTTACCAGTGGGCCTCATCTAGCTGACGACGACAAAAAGCTGCGCTACAGCCGACATGTCGCTGCGCGTACTGGTTGCACCCAGTGACAAACTCAAGTGGAAGGAAAAGTCGTCCCCAAACTCTTCAACTTGCCTGCTCCCTATCTTGTGTTCTCTCTTCTATCCAACCGTAAGAGTGGTACCTTATGCTTTTTTTTTTGCGAATTTCGCCTTGCACCCCGCGGCAGCTCGTCCTCCGTTTCCGAAGGCTTTCGTGCACGGTGGCCGGTTGCCGTGACAAGCACGCGCATCCCCTTCATTGATAGCACTAGGCTGTCTGCAGTCATTCACAGAACGACACACAGGCCCACAAGAACCGTAGACAAGAAGGTACTGCAAAGCGGTGGATGTGGTTTTTCCCTGCTTTTCTCCCGGAAGTATCTTTCTTATCTTTGCATTATGTATTACTATTTTGTTCATGTTTCAGCGGCGAAAACACGTGTTCTCACCATCGGGTTGTCAAAAGAAAGCCTGCCCGTCTTAGAAGAGCATAACAAAAAATGCGCAAAGCCAAAACAGATACCGAGAGAGAACAGCCGTGCGGGTCCGTCTTGTGTGCTTCGAAAACACGTAAACAATTTAAAGAGTGCTATGGACTATACTACGGGAGGGCGACAAGCTTCTGCAGTACAGTACAGTACAGAACGTCGGGTGACAGCCGTCTTACTGCAAAGATCTTGTCTCTGACCGTTTCTACAATGCTCACTTCAAGCATATATCCCGCTCGTCCCTGCCTGCAACAGTGAATGGAAGCAGGAACTTAGCTTCAAAGGAGGAAGGAAAAAAATAAAATCCGACGCAAAGCAGAAGCCAATACTTCTTTTTTTTTAATTGTTCTCACACGCTGCTTGTCAGCTTGTAAACGAGTCTCGCGTACGGCGGCAATGCATTCAGAGCGCGCAGCCGCGCGGCGGCGCCTACCAGATTGTTTCTTGTGGGCACCGCATGACGGCGCCACAATGCGTCGCAAAAGGCCAATTGGTAAACTGCTGGATCTCAGCGACCCGATGTGCTACCAAGAAGCCAAGTTTCTTTGATGAGCCCTTTATCCAGGGTAACGCCACAAGCTAGTGCGCCCCACAGAAAACTGGAGCGTGCTTGCTTAATTGCACCTTTTTCATGTAGCAGCTTAGCCACGCTGCAATGATGCATGCCAGGAGCTCCAGGCGAGAAAGGTACCAGTTTGAAAGGATGCAGTCTTTCTTTGCTGATTAACAGTCATGCGAAGCATGTTGCAGCGTCTGAGTTTACTCGGTCTCTGATGAACGTTCCCAATGCTGTGGGACTGGCATCCGCGAAAATATGTTACTCAATTGTCAATGGCTTTATGTCGCCTCTTAGGATTATGTATGACGGAGAGAAGAAATATGCAAAAAAGGAAGGAAGAAAGGTGCAAAAAGTAGTGGGAAAGAGCGCTGAGTTGTTATCACGAAATGTAAGACGTGTGTAGTTTATCAAATTCCTCTCTACTCTGGTCGGTCGTACGCCGCCGGCCAGTTGGGCCGATGTAGAACCAACCACGGAAGAGAGAGATTTCGCCTTAGTAACGAAAAAAAAGTAGCGAGTCTCCCCTGAGCCACAGCCGCTTTTTGCGAATGGTGCCAACGCGCTGGTTTGACGGAATCCTACAAAAGAAGTATTGTAGCGGCGAGTTTGAAAATTTGACATACTATGAGTAGCGTGTGTTTACGGAATGTTCTTATCTTGCAGTTTTTTCATACTTGCATTAAGGAAAAAATCTCAAATACGGCACATTTATCAATAATGCCTTAATTCCAGATTATTTTCTTCGTGTCTTTATATTCAGAATGTCGAAAATATCCCAGAATGTTGCCAAGCGATCAAAGTGGGAACACTGACGTTCATGCGCGATCACTTATGTCAACGAGCATGTAGCTTTAGTTACCAATGTCGTGATATTAAGTACTAAGTATGTTTTCTCGTGTTCACGAAAGAACAACTTGACGAAAAAAAAGAGGAAGAGTTGCTTTGAAGTGCGAATATGTTCATGCGCATGTTTATACTCGTCGTGGTATTGTTGCAGGCAAAAACAACTATCGGAAAAAAGTTTGTCTAGGTGCTCCCTCGAGTCGGGTTCTTGCATGCAACAGATTCATGAGTCCTAATGTACACAGGATGTGAGACAGGCATTGAAGGAAGAGTGGGAACACGCAGACAGTGTCCTGCAAACGGCACCCACGACCTTTGCCTTCTTGCGCCTGGTTTAGGACGTCCGGCAGTGACGTTTCCCCTTCACGGCCCTGTTCAAATGGAAAATTTATGTGGAGTTAATGAGTAAGTTTTGCCCCTCAGCAGCGTTTTGCTCAGGAACAAAAATTTTTCACAGACGGAAACGCATCTGGACATTTTACGGCGCTCTCTTTGAAGATAATAAAGCAGTGTCCTAGAGAGAGAGGACTTCTGGCACAAAGCACATGAACAAGGCGTTGTCCAAATTTTTTATACTTTGAAAGCTCCTCTTATAGCTATTTTTCTTTTCCGAAAGTCCTAAACACTCGCTTTGAGCCATGCAACTCAGCCATAAATCTCAGGAGAGTACAAGAAGCGTGCGCATACTCACATAGGCTGATGAGTAGAGGACATCCGGGCAATCAACGACACGACTGACGGCCGTAGAAGCTGATGCGTGGTTGCGACTTGAGCCTTTTCTCAAGCGTAATGAAATGATTACTTTTATATATTTATTTATTTTCCTGTTCTGTATTCTTGAGCCCGTTGAGGCTGCAAAAGTACCGCCTGAACCACCTGGATCTCTAGGCTGTTAACACATTCTCTTGTGTTCCCAAAACGACAAACTAAAACGAAACGGCAATGAAAAAAAAAAAACGGCAGATCCCACGCACTGTGGGGAATCGATGTAATGCGAAGCAGCCAGCAACGAGCAAATCATGCTGTACATAATATGCATGCCATGATTTACATGTTAGGACCTGTCATTTATGTTCGTCATCATACGGTCACGTCGCGCAATACCAATTTTGTTGTACATCAAGCTAGCGCACTGGATGCAAGCGCACTGTGAGCGTGGCATGCAAGTCGTGTTGCACTGACATATCATGATTTACATATTAGCCCTTGTCATTTATGTTCGTCATACAGTCACGTCACGAAATACCAAATTTGGTGTATATCAAGCTAGCGAAACGGCCGCGAACGTGCCTGAGCGTGGCATGCAAGTCATGTTGCACATATGACATGTCATGATTTACATATTACCACTTGTCATTTATGCTCGTCATACAGTCACGTCACTCAATACCAAATTTGGTGTATATAAATTGCTAGCGAAACGGCCGCAAGCGTGCCATGAGCGTGGCATGCAAGTCAAGTAGCACATGACATGTCATGATTTCCATATTAACACTTGTCATTTATGCTCGTCATACAGTCACGTCATGCATTACAAAATTTGGTGTATATAAAGCTAGCGAAACGGCCGCAAGCGTGCCATGAGCGTGGCATGCAAGTCAAGTAGCACATGACATGTCATGATTTCCATATTAGCACTTTTCATTTAGGTTCGTCATACAGTCACGTCACGAAATACCAAATTTGGTGTATATCAAGCTAGCGAAACGGCCGCGAACGTGCCATGAGCGTGGCATGCAAGTCATGTTGCACATGACATGTCATGATTTCCATATTAGCTCTTCTCATTATGTTTGTCGTACGGTCACATCATGCCATACCGAATGTGGTGTATATCAAGCTAACGAAACGGCCGCGAGCTTGGCATGAGTGGGCATGCAAGTCATGTTGCACATGGCATGTCATGATTTTCATACGACGATTTGACATTTATGTTCGTCACACAGTCTCGTAACGCAAAACTTGGACCATCTCCCCCGAAGGGAACCCTGATGGGATGCGAAGCAGCAGCGGTGCGCACGGCGTTGACCCGGTTGAAACGGGCGTCGACGCGGGTGCTGGAAGAACGGTTTGAAGCGAAACTCGGTGTAGCGTTTACTTGAGTAAACGTTTGTTTGAAACGCAAAGACACGAGAGACGGGTCAGAGTTGTTGCGAGCGGGCGGAGCAGCCGGCAGCTGCGGCGCTGCCGCGAGCATGCTGCGGGGGAGGGAGAGTGACGTCAGCGTGCACCTGCGAGTGCGCGCTGACGTCACTGAATTACCAAATTGAATTACCAAATTTGGTAATAGCTGCTTCGCACCTAATACCAAATTTGGTGTATATCAAGCTAGCAAGATGACCGTCAGCGCACCATGAGCGTGGCATGTAAATCATGTTTTACATGACATACACGTCATGATTTTCATATTACCACCTGTCATTTATGTTAGTCATGCAGAAATGTCTCATTGTACCAATTTTTGGATATATCAAATTAAGAAAACGGCCGCAGGAGCCCTACGGCTATGGCGTGTAAATCATACTTTTCATGACATGGTAGTCATGATTTTCATGATATCACCAGTCGTTCATGTTCGGAATACAGTCATGTGATGCCATACCAATTTTGGTATAACACAATGTCGTAGGCGACTAGATAGATAGATACGCTCAAAGTCGGCGAAGTTCGCTAAGATATGCTTCGCATTTCAATATAAACAGATCAATACGCTTCACAAAGGTGGAAGTTGCGACAGCACATCAGCTTGCATGGCCGTCAGCCTTGTCGTCGACCTCCCGGAAGTCTTCTACTGAGCAGCGTATGTGAGTATGTATGCAGGAAAAGTGGAACATGTTCCACTTTTGTTGTGCTATAAGTGGAACATTCGGGGTATGGAAGATTTGGATAACACCCTGTTCTTGAGTTTTATTGCAACAGAAGTGCTCTCCGTCTTGAAAACCGATTCTGCCTTCGCGATCAAATCGGACTAAATATTGCAGATGCGTTTGTGTCCATCAAACAGTTTGTTCCTGAGCTAAACGCTGCTAACGAACAAACATGTATATTTCCGTTCTGGAGAGGGCGGTGATGGTGAAACGTCACTGTCGGACGTCCTACTCCAGGCGCAACAAGGAAAAGATCGTGGGTGTCGTCTCCAGGACACTTACTGAGTGGAGTGACCCTTCCTTCAATGCCTGTCTCATGTCCTGTGTACATTACCGCTCAAGACACGTTTGCCTTGAGCGGTAATGGTAAAATTGGCACAATTCTGAGTCTAATATCTGGCAACAAGCTTGGAAACTACGGAAATATTGCCTATAATAGACACGAAATGAAAAAATCTGCAATTAAACTTGTTTAGAAATACGCCGCATTTGCAAGTTTTTCTAAAATAGAGGCAACAAAACTGCAAGATTAGAACATTGTGGAAACGCACGCTACTCATAGTATGTGCGAAAGAAGGTTATAACTCAGAGCTACGATAGCTATTTTGCAGGAGTTCGTAAAAATTGCATTTTCGCGCCGTTCGCGACAGCGGCTGTGGCTCATTGGAGACTCCCGAATTCTGTTTAGATGCGAAGCAGCTTATGGTGGAGTTCAATCCGGTGGTGGTAAAGCCCTTGAAACTACGTAAAGTAGCGACATATCTGGGCAAAAAAAAAAAAAAAAAAGAAAGCTCGCCTCCTCTCTTTTCTCCCTCCTCCGACCTCTCCGAGAATGACGCCGCGTCGGTATTGGCCAGACGCCGTCACGTGGGATCCCGCGCAGCGTTCGTTCGTTTACAGTCGCTCTCGACTACCATCTTTGCTCTCGAAGCGCAGGCTCGCTTATGTACAGCGCATCTGTTTTATGGATACGCACTTGTCCTTCCGTGCGCGTTGTGCTGTGAAATACTTTTCACCCAAGACTGACGTCGCTGTTGGTTGCCATGGGCGGCTGTTGCGCCTTCCGATACCAGAACAAGTCTAGTGACGGCCAAACGCTCTTCATGATACCTTCCGTTAAGCTCAACGAGTTGCGACAAAAGACGTGGTTGCATAGAATCGGAAGTAAGAACTTCAGGGCGACATTTTCGACTCGACTTTGCAAGGTAAGATGCGAGTCTTTCACTATGAGTATGCGTCGAGGTTCGCGTAATTCGATGCCCGCTCTAGCCGTAGACATGTCGCAGTTACTTGTGCTGTACGTCACCATATCTCACTCACGTTTCATTACCGCATCTGCGGGGTCTGTTTCGTTGTCGACAATACATGGTTACGTTTTCACCTTGACGTGATGCGATGACTGGTTCGAGTTCGCGGTATTGGTTTGTGCGCCTAGGATCATGCACGCGGATGGACGATCGAAAATGTGATTGCGAAACTTCAGACATTCGGCGCTGCTGTTTTGAATAAACAAAAGTGGAGTGCGAAAACTCCCCTTAAGATTGGTTCTCTCAGTTGGTTTTTGTTGCGTGTTCGTTTATTTCAGAACCAATATCTTTCTCTGCCTCTTTTACGATGACCGATCAGCCGGTGGACTTGCGATGCGAAAGTAGCTGTGCAAAGCGTGCATGAGCTACTGAGTCGTAGGGTGCGTTCATCGTTTAGGAACCTCACGTATACGTGCCATTTCGCGCCACGGTTTACGAGCTATTTCACGTGCAGCTTTATATCCGCGAGTCGAACTCTCGCGAAGGAATAGCTTACGGTGGCACGCTAGTTCATTCATTCGCTTGCTCTTTCTTTCAGCGATGAAGTTCGTATGTCAGATACGTCCACAACGTGCGCTTGCGAAATATGGTTGGTGCGTCTAAACACTTAACGAAACAACCAAAGATGTTCGAATGTATCAACTATAAATGATGTATCAACTATAAATAATACGCCTTCTGGCGCATTATTGAGTCGAAAGCTTTAGATGCCTCATCAAACGCTAAAATTGACCGTCGGCGACATCGCCGTCCCGCGTCGACAGCTTCAATGCGAGCTGTTGCTTCCACTGACATTCATTGTGAATGCTCTCTGTACATATTGTATGCCATACGCGGCACTTCACAGAGATGTCGTTACACTCGTTTAGACAGTTTTAGGATGAGTTAGACGGCTGGCGCGAATGCTCTCAGGGCGCTACCTGGCAAGCAAGCGCTGTCTCCGCAAAGGGCGTCTGCTACGCAGGAGCAAGGCAGGGGGGCGCCACGTTCGAAAAGAGAGTAAGAAGGAAAGGAGGCCGAGGAGAAACGAGAGTGGAAGAGGAGAGTGTCGCTACTTTACGAAGTTTCAGGGGTTTTAGGTGGTGGTGGTGTGCGGCCTGAGCACCCTTGCAGCGCATGCGCCGACCCTCTCTCCCACTCTGCTTCTTTACGCAGGCGTTCGGTCGCCTTCTCTCCTCCCCCCCCCCCGCGCTGCAGCCTGTAAACCCACTCCCCCCACTCTTCCTCCCCCCATTTCATATAAGCGCGTGCCCTCGGTCGAGGAAGTCTAGCTTCAATCGTGCGGTCGCTCCGTCGCTTCCCGGTCGCTGCAGTTGTCTCGAAAGCCTCGCTATCCTCGCCGCAGACTCGCGTTGTCTCTCTGTAGCGGAAGCGGTAGCTCGACGCCGACGCTTGGCTTCGACGGCCGAGTGAACGTAAACGGAAACTTGGTGTGCACCCCCAATGCTCCTTCGCATCCCCTCATGGTTTCGTTTAGTTTTTTTAATTGGAAACTTTTTTTTTATGCGAGACTAAGATTGGTTTCTTTATCCGGGGGACTCTAAGAGCAAATTAATTTTTTTTCATCTAAATTAGACCGGGGTCCACGGACATGCACCGACGTTCTTATCTGGACACAAGCAAGTAATGATTCAGGGATAATAGCTCGGCTGTCCTTAGAGCCGAAATATTGATCTGCAGCACACGTCCGCGAGTTCCTTGCGCACTGCTGTGCTGACTGTCATAACGTACTTGCGTGACGAGCTTAGCATTGCATGGAAGGCCTCCATCAGGAATAGCAGTGGGTTATCATATGAGGACCATAAAAGCAGAAAGTAAGGCGAAGACAGTAAAACGTGGTCCGCATGATAAGGCCAGGTCGTGAGAGCACGAAATGTACGAAAGTACATGCGCGGAATTGTCTACTTTTTTTCATGTGCGTTTCTTTGACTGTCATTAAACAGTTGGTAGTCGGCGATGCTCTTTCTTCTATTCTGCTCCTCCCTTTTTACGAGATGTTTTTTGCGCCTCAGTCATCTGTACCTAAGCAAGTACGAAAGTACTTCTGATAAGATTTGTTTTTTTAATGTCGAACCACCGTACTTGTTATGTCGGCATGTGCGGATACTGCGCACATGACGAAAGAATAAACACGAAGTCTCAGCTCTATTATCAACGGCAAGAGACGAATGCGTATGCAATGCAGAAGCGAAAAATTAATGCAAGTGAATTTTTACGCGTAGCATACCACAGCACTCTAACCTTCGCATCAGAACGCTGTTCCAAACGCTTTCTCCGTCGAATATCTTCCTGTGGGTGAAGGCTTTCTCACGTATGAATATTTTACCGCTGATAGGGTGACAGCCGCGCCAGGGGATATACGACACACGAGATCAAGGTGAAACATAATGTCAATTATGAAATTAGGAGTTTTCAATATTCTAACGTTTGTCACAGTTTCGGGGCATATTACTCCTTTGGCTATAAGTACCTTCGAAGCTCTCGCAAGTCCGTCATCTCCTGTGGCCGTTATTGCTTTGCCAAGACCCGATGAGTCCTCCGGCAACTTCACAGCGGAGTTCCGAATTTCAATAACTAGGTGGAATTTTCGCGCAGGGAGCGGCTCTTTTGAAGAATTCTTTAAGTACATAACGCAGGGGGACACCAGTTTTCCGAGGCCCGGTGTAGTTCTTGTGTCCTTGCGGGACCTTCACGTGTGGCGAGCTTTCGAGAAAATCGTCGTTAAGTTCGAGCGATACCACTCGTACATTCAGTGGATCGTTGGTGCTCGCCAGCACGGACAAGTGTTAAAAACGCTGTCAGGACACCTGTGTCAACGTGATCAGCGTGACGCAAGGTTGAAGTAAATGTGCCTTTGGACGGGTACAGGTCTTGCGAAGCACGCCGTGTGATCACAGGAGCGGGAGTAGGTTGGCTCGCAGAACGCGTACCGCATGCCGGAAGGTTGCCTAAAGACGATCGTGTAGTTTTTGCAGCCCAAGACAGCGCTTCTAGTCCTTTGCTTTAATAAGGCAGCAAAATTTTTGCCCCTGATGAAGCTCGCTTACGCCACTCTTAACGTCACTCTCGTCGAAGTGTGCAACAACGGTGAGACAGACTCGCTTCTCCTGGACCGAAGCGTTGACTTCGTCTTCGACATCTCGAAGCGCGTTCCCATGCGGTCCTATTACGGGTATGTCAAGTTTCCGCCATCGTCGCTGTGTTTTCCTTTCTCGGCGAGCGACTCCGCTGCCACCATCGTTTGGTTCGTCGTGGCTGTCCTTCTGTGAGCTCTGTCTCATATTGTTTCCACTTGCATCGGTGCTTCTTCTACTAATGACGCGCAAGCTCGCCTTCGTTCCGTTCCTGCTACAAGGCATTCTGATTTGATCATGTTCTTCTTGAGCACCTACCTGGGCCGGAGCCCGGCAGCCATACGGAATGCAACGTCGGTCGTTGTGAAGGTATCAATTATTGTCTGGATATCCGCAATGTTCATTCTAGTTCAGTTCACACCCAGACGGAGATCACGGCGTCTCGCAGTTTTCCGGCCCTCTCTCCCGAAATGAAGCGTGTAACAGATTTCGAGTCTCGACTGGACGACGGAAGTGTAATGCCTTGCATGCATTACTTTGTAAAGAGCGTAATTGATGAATTTGGCGGCAACGTATCGCACCTAAATTCCCTGCGTAACGCTATGGACGCATGCAGGGCCGAATGCCTCACCCACAGCATCGAGGATATCTGCTTCCCGTTAGCAAAAAAAGGCACGCATGCCGTCGTGAATAATTGCCAGTATTTTCAGGAAGATAATGGCTGTTCCATTGGTCTTGTGGTCGGTGAAGATGAAATTCTTTCGTACTTGAAATGGCTCCCGACGCACGCACGATTCCCTTTGAGGTAAGTGTGATTTATTAATACGTTTCCTTCCGCTGTTTATTCTCCACTTCATTACAAGTGCTTAATCCCTTTGAGGCTCGGTGTTTACATTTGTGGACGCTGATTTTTTTTTTGCCAATATCATTGGATTAGCGACAAAGGAAGTGCAAGATAAACTGCGCATAGAGTGTATTCACTCTCCTGCATAGTAAATGTCTTGACCTAGCCTCAATGTGCCGTGTATGACCTTGGCCGATCACTTTGGTGAGGGCGCTACAATGTTCGACGGGTCTTTCGACGTGCCACGTTCCAGGACCTATGTGAAAAACATCGTTTTTTATTGCTCGAAATGAATACAACCAAAAAACCAACAACATGCATATTGAACCTAAGATTTCATTCTTTTTAAGCAAAAATGCAAAACAACTCACAACAGCACAATTAGATGGTTATTTACATCTCAGTTGGGGTTAATTACTGAAACTTGTACAAAAGGACAGATTACCTAATTTGCATCCTTGGAATATATGATCGTGTTCCTTGGAATTATGTTTTGTATTTTGACGTATCTGCCGACACTCCCACGCTGATACCACGCTGATGGACACAGTCGGCTTCACTTCTCGGATCAGTGGAAATTGGGATGTGTCCGAGAGAATCAGAAGAAAGTGCACAAGCACATATTAAAGCAGGCAAAGTAGAGCCACAAGCAAAGAGCCTTCAGCATATGATGACTTTGACTCACAGGATGACCTGAATGTAAGGTCCGGTAGTGTTGCAGAGCCCGCAATTCAGTTTGTAGGGCGTAGTAAAAGAGTGCAAATGTATTGCTCTTCGAGCGTTCAGGAAATAGACACGTCATGTTTGGAGTCCTTGGAGGCAGAAGGCACATGCCCTTGAAATTTGGAAACCACAGCCAGCTGATGGGCACGGACAAGGCGTTGACGTGCCTCAAGCAGTCAATTCGAACGCGTCTGACTTGGGGCGCGTGGAAGGCAACGCGTCCATTTGTGTTGCGATCCTTGCTCGCCTGTGAAATTGGCAGGGCGTCTCAATGTCATTGATATTAACAGACAGGTGTCTGGGCATGAACACTGCCAAGCGTCTCTGGTGCTTCGCGGCAAATCAAAAGCCTATGCTATTCGTCTAATTTGGGACGCAATCACTTGAGCGTCAAGATGAATAACATATGAATGGGTTATACCATTTGACATAATGGTATGTCAAATAACTCTAGGCGAAAAATATATATATCGTATTGTGTTTGTGCAAGTTTGACAGTGCGAATAAAAATAGTATGATGGGAATATCACCATGCGCGTTTCCTGCTTTATTTCAAAGTATTCGAGTTTCAGCAACTAAAAAGCTGCAGCGCTCCGCGCAGACCACACCGCAATGTTCACCAAGCTTCGCAATTCTTTGTGATCATTATGTTAAGATTACGCTCAGGGCACACATAGTAGAATTAGCTCGATATATCACGCGAGCGCCAGCAATTATGGTGGAAGGTTGGATGGCTACTGTATAAAAGGAGGACACGTTCCGCAGAGGATAGGTTCAACGCTATCAGTGTACATCTGTATCAGCTTGAATTGCTTGTACTTTGAACCTTTCAGTTGCAGGACACAGGTTCGCCCAAGCAAAGGGTTCGTCTTGGTCACACCGACTGCTGCCTTCGTCCAGGCCACGAGCACGTGACATCTGGTGGAGTTGCTTCCCGGTCCATCTACCAAAAGCCCCCCTCCAGCCATGAGCCAGGCCCATACCGTCAAGGGGACATCTACGCAGTCTGACCAGCGAGGCAGCAAAGTCTTACACCAGAATACGAACCCTCACCCGACAAGACCAGAACCACAGCGAAGAAGACAGGAGCCCAATCATGGCCGTTCCGTCGTCTACAATGGTCGTCATGCGTCAACCCAGGGAGCCACCGACATTCCGCGGATCACCATGCGACAATCCAGAAAGCTGGCTTGAGGCATACCACCGCATCCCCACGTTCTACAACTGGGACTGGGAAGAGAAGCTACGCCACGTCTATTTCGACTTTGAAGATGGCGCAAGGACCTGGTTCGAAAAGCGAGAGTCCACCTAAATGGGAGCTCTTCCGTATCAGATTATTGAACATCTTCTCGAGTGTCGTCTGAAAAGAAAGGGCTGAAACCCTTTTGGAGAATCGCCTACAGCTCCCCAACAAGAGCATCGGAATGTACACCGAAGAAATGACTCACCCGTTTTGCCGTGCTGGTTCGAAGAAATAAGGTTCGCCTCCTGATGCGGGGAGTGAAGGAAGTACTGTTTATTTATTTATTTCAGTACCCTCAGGGCCCGAGGGCATTACAGAGGGGAGTGGGTTACATTCGTAGTACAACATGTTTTAAAAGAAACGGGAAAAGAAAAACTTGGGTGGTTACATAAAAATTATGAAGAAAATTGACAATAAACAGCGCACAGTCCAAAAACAACAAGAACCTTGATTAAAAATACAAAGCGTAAAAAAGGTACTTTACAGCAAAGATACAAAAAATAGCACTCAAAGCATCAGCACGTGCTTATGAACCGAGGAATACAACATGTGAAGATATTGGCGCAAACAAAAGAGGAAAACTAAAAGGACGCTCAAAAAGGTAAATGAATGCAATGGTACAAAAATAATAGCTTCAAAACGATAGCAGGTTATTTAAGGCAGCCTTGAACTTAGTATTATCATTAATCTCGACTACCGATCGGGGAAGGTGATTCCAACTTGCGGTAGTACGGGGGGATGAATGAATTGAAGAAATGGTTGGTGCGGCATGAGGGAATACCAACCTTATGACGATGGTCGATGCGGGCAGATACGTACGAAGCAGGTGTTATCAATTTATTCTTGAGGATGGGATTGCCATAATATATCTTGTGGAACAGGCAGAGGCGAAACATTTTTCTACGTTTTGATAGCAGATGCAATGACAAGCTTGTTTTCATGGAAGTGACGCTGGAGGTGCGATGATAGTTAGAAAGAATGAACCGAGCAGCCCGACTCTGGACAGATTCGAGCTGAGAGATGAGTGATTCTTGGCTTGGGTCCCATACAGATGCAGCATATTCCAGTTTGAAGCGAACTAAAGATTTATAAAGAAGTAATTTCACAGAACTAGAAGAAAGGTAAAAATTGCGGCGTATATAACCCAGCATGCGATTAGCGTTATTAGTTATGTGATCTACATGCATTTTCCAAGACAGATGAGAAGAGATAAGTACGCCTAAATATTTGTAAGATGACACAGATTCGAGGTTACTATTGTTAAGATGATAGTATGGCAGTGTAGTATTGCGACGAGAAACACGCATGTGCTTGCATTTTTTAGTGTTTAATTCCATGTTCCACGTGTTAGTCCAGTCACGAACATGGTTTATATCAGATTGAAGAAGATCTACATCGGAGTCGTTGTTAATAACACGGTATATAACGCAGTCATCAGCGAACAGGTTAATTGATGAACGTAAATTATCAGGAATTGTGCGCCACCCACCGAAGACGGTCTCCGAATTGGTTTCGGAGGCTACAACAACTGAAAAGGCGCCAGAAATCCACACCAGGCGATACAACCGCCGCATGCGCACGCCGAGCTACGAGGATGTTCCAGGTCTGGGAACTAACGACCTGTGGGAGTCCATCAGAGCGGTCATGCGTAAGGAGCTGCAGAAGATGTTTCCTAGATCGCAACCTCAGGTGGATTGGATAGCTGAGGTCATTTGTGAAGAACTTCAGCAGTCGCTAGGAGTTGCAGGACCATGAGCTATGCTGCTGCCGCACGCCATGCTGTTGCCACTCCGCGCAATCGCGAAGGTCCCGCGGCGTCGCATTTACGTCGCCAGACACCGCCGCCACCTCCGACACAATGCCACCCGCCTGCGGGCCAACGATACGCCCCAAGGAAAACCGATGTTCGGTGCAGTCCTGAGAACCACCGGCTCTGCTACCACTACTGGCAACCCGGCCATACCTATCGCCGCTGCCAGTAGCGCCAGATGGGTCTACGCGTCTTCGCAGCACCATATGCACAGCGTGGTGATCGGCCACGCGACATCGCTAACTATTTGGCTGACACTGAATGGACAGCTCGACGTCCATCACGTCCACCGTCACAAGGTCACTACCGGTCCTTCCAGCGTCCACCGCAGTACAACGGCCCTAACCGCAGTATCGTTCGACGAGCCCATATCCGGAAAAATAAAGAAAGCAGCCGATGGAGGTGTGACTGCTTTACGACGATACCCCAAAAATCCTCTGCCGCCGTCGACGACGACGCCTCGATGAAACCTTCAGAACACGTCACAAGCGGAATGACTTCCACGATTTTCTGCTCAATAGCTCGGCGGAGGGGAGGCGGAAGTGTGGTTGATGGCTGTTCAGGCTGTAGGCGAGCGAAGGCCAGTAGAAAGGCCTGGCGGGCCATTTCCTCGCGCACGAACGTCTTGATTTCGGCGAGCAAGGCTGAGTAATACGAAATGGCCGAGAAGCCAGCGAGATCGGCGTCGCGTGATGGAACTCAACGGGTCATCCACCACTTGCGGTGCAGCTCCTTGTAGCTTTGGGCACAGTGTCATGACCTCTGCCACAGCGCGAGGGTTTATGGTGAGCAGCATGGGGAAGGCGTCGTTGTCGATGCCTTTCATAAGATACCTGATTCTCTCAGACTCGAACATGCTCGCGTCGGTTTGTTGCACAAGGCAAAGATGGCTTCCGTGTAGCTCGTGAAGGATTCCCCAGCCTGCTGAGCTCGTTCACGGAAAGGCTGTTCGGCTTCCAGCTTAGGTACGGCAAGACGGCCAAACACGTTGATAACGGAGGTCTTAGAATCGGACCACGTTGGAAAATCTAATGCGCGGTTGTACCACAGGGTTGCCACGCACACGAGGAAAGAAACCAAATTTCTCAGTTTTCCCGCCTCGTGCCATTTATTCCGGATGCTCACGCACTGGTAAATCGCAAGCCAGACCTCCATGTGGGTGCCATCCGCACCGGTGAAGGCACGAGGGTCGCGTCACGGGGGGACACCGGGACATGCGGTCGGTGCAGGAGGCGGCGTTTGCTGGCCGGCGTCTTGACGCATCGCAGAGGGAGCAGTACGTGATCGAAGCTCCAATGTAATTTTATTTATTTATTTATTTATTTATTTATTTATTTATTTACAGAATACTGTCAACCCTCTTTGAGGGTTGACAGTAATCGAATGGGGACTGGAGTTGTGAGGGCACATCGCTCTCCATCAATTTGTAAAGGCGTTTATTTGACTCGGCAATCGGCCCTTGGCGACAATGTGTAGCCCTCCGACGGATAGACGACGCATGGATCGGCTCCACAACGTGCAGTACATCCCATTGATGGGCCTCAGACAGACTACTGATGAATCGAAGTCGACGAGACAGACCGAGGAAAGACTGCCTTTATAGCACGAGACGGCCTGTACGAGTTCAAGGTCTTTGCCCTTTGGTCTTTGCTCGGCACCTGCGACTTTCCAATGCGTTATGGATACAGTAGTGGCTGGTTTGATGTGGAAGACGTGCCTCGTGTACTTGGAAGACGTGGTTCTGCTTTTCTTAAACATCGACGAACGCGTCCGGCGCCATGAAGACGTACTTCAAGCAATCAAGACATCATGACTCACCCTCATGCCATAATTGTGCCGCTTCGCGTACGAGGAGCTTTTGTTCTTGGGCCAGGTCATTAGCAAGCATGTAGTTTACTCCGACCAGCGGAAAACAGCTACCATCACTGCATCCCCGCTTTCCACCGACAAGAAGGTCGTACGCCGAATTCTCAGCGTGTGCGCCTATAACAGAAGCTTCACCAAGGAGTTTTCGCGGATCATCAAGCCACCAAGCTCAGCTGACGAAGACCGATGTGGCACTCAACTGGGAAACAGCACAAGTCGAAGCATTTCAATAACTGAAATGACGCCTGCAGACGCCTCCCATACTTGCCCATATCGATGAATACGCCGATACGTAAATCCACACAGACGCAAGCAACGATGGAGTCGGTGCTGTCCTTGTGCAGAAGACTGACGGACTGAAGAGGATTCTCGATTATGCTAACCCGTCGCTATCGAAGGCATAAGCCAACTATTCCGCAACAGAAAAGGAGTGCCTTGCTATCATCTGGGCTACGTCAAAGTTTCGCCCCTACCTCTACGGCAGGTGCTTCAAAGTTGTGAGCGACCACCACACCTTGTGTTGGCTAGCTAATTTGAAGGATGCGTCAGGACGCCTTGCACGGTGGAGCCTGGGACTTAAACAGTTAGACATTAGCGTCGTTTTCAAGTCCTGAAGAAAAGTCTCCAACCCCGACTGCTTGTCTCGTGGCCCCGTCAACCCATCGCCGCAGGACGACCTGGATGATGACTGCTTTTTAGGAATCGTCATCACTGAACGTCATCGCTGACTTCATTGCTGAACGACAGCGAGCAGACCCGGCACTTAGGGGCCTTGTGGAATATCTCGACAGCTGTTGTTCCGCAAGTACTCAAGTGAGCACTGGCGTCGTTTTTCTTGTGAAATTGCCTTCTCCAAAAGAGCCTCTCGTCACTTCGAGTAAAGTACCTTCACGTGTTGCCTTCAGCATTACGACCAGAAGTCTTCCAGGCCATGCACAACGACCCGATGACAGGACACCTTGGTGTTTCCCGCGCGCTAGCAAAAAAGTCACAGTTTCACCGCAAGAGTGAAGCAATGAATGCGATAGCAACAAATTGTAATGTTATACGAAGTGAGGCTGGCAGCTAAGTCTTTTGGATCCGATCTCACGCAACTCTAGAAAACGCTTGTTTAAGAGAATTCTCTTCGCGTTGAGAGCGCAGCACGTAGAAGGGTACACCGGCCGCCCGCTGTCGGCTGCCGAGATGGGGGAGATAACGCGCGCGCCCGCGACGACCGCGGTCGTAAAATCGAAGGACGCTCGAGGGACCCCCCCACCCCCCCTCGCGTCTTTTCACGCTCGCGAACGACGGGCGAGGCCGGTTGAACAGTAGGGGGGGATCTTATCGCATGCGCCTCGGAGCGACGGAGATGCCGGCTCGTTTGATCGCCGCTTCAGCCGCGTTCACCGCTCCCGCTCGCCCGTTATTACCCGCTGGTAGAACGTACGATGCGCAGGGGGTTCTTATCAATTTGGACTTCATACGCGACATGACGGTGACGGCGACGGCAACGGCGACGGAAAATACCCATCGAGACTGTCCATATAATTGCTATCGCAATAAAAACAGGAAAAGTACCACTGATTATGCCGTGCCGCTCACGTCGCTCGCTACGTAAGGACGTGCCGAGACTGTCAACGGCGCAAGTCACCGACAACAAGACAAACAGGCTTTGTTCAACCCATCGAGCGACCTCGGCAACCCTTCCATCAAATCGAGATGGACCTGCCGGGGCCGTTACCGACGTCTACTTGAGGAAATAAATGGATCGTCATATCTACCGACTACTTCACCCGCTACGCCGAAACGAGGGCCCTGCCCAAAGGCAGCGCCGCCGAGGTAGCCAAGTTCATCGTCCTTCGTCATGGCGCCCCAGAGGTCCTCATCACCGACAAAAGACCTCCGGGGACTTCTTTATTGCAGCTGAGGTGATCTTGGAATAGAGAGGGACAAGGCACCGCCAGACCACATCCTACCACGCATAGGCGGAGAGTTTTCATTTTGCCGGACGGGGCGGGGCCCGGCTTGATCTTCTTCTACATTGTTCTCCCTGTCGCTTCATATATATATATATATATATATATATATATATATATATATATATATATATATCGAGAGAGAGAGAGAGCATGCTCGCCTCCTAAATTAAAGAATATAATTCAAACCGCGATATCAGTATGAATATCTCTTGTGATGACTCCCGATTTATTTTTCAACTTACACAAAGACATCGATCCTCCTCGCAACGCTTGGCTCATAGCGAAAAATGCCGTATAGGCTGCTACTCGGTGACTGCATCACATAAAATCGATTCCCACAATGAGTGAGACCCGCCTATTTTCTTTATTGACATGCATTACGTCGTTAAAACATGCACCAGACCTAAGACAGTGGCCTAATGCTGGTACAGGAAGCTTTAACCTTCAATTTGTGATGGCCAAAAATAATTCTCAGGTGGTGGTAGAAAATACAATTTTCTACCAGACTACCACTATAAAACACTAAGACGTCCCCTCAGTTGTTTGTTAACACAACATATTCTGCACATACAAATGTCTTTGCGGGGAATTATTAATCTGAGTGTTTCACTTGTCACTGGTCCGTGATCGGAATTTTAATACCCTGAAATGAAAAAGCGGGTATAAACATCCCCCCTGTGAAATAAATAGCTGCCAGACAGGAGGCCAAACGCTCGTTGTCAATGGACGGGGACCTAAGCCAAGCTCTTAAAAAAAATTACACCATCTCCCGCTAAAGGGAACCATGTGTAGATGTGAAGCAGCGGGCGCTAACGCTTACACTGGCGGCGGCGTTGACGCTGGCGCTCATCGCAGCGTTGCGCAGGAGAGAAAACTGGGGAGGCGCAAATCAGGCAGTGATGGAGCAGTGTTTCCTACTGGAACATGCCAATCGCTGCTAATGGGCAATGAGAGACAGAAGACTCCGACTGGACACAGAGACCCGCACTCCGCTTTTAGTTAACGCGCACGCTGCGAATTTTTATTGTTCAACAACGCACAGGAGAAATCTCCCACCGGCACCACCTTGGAGGTCAAGATCCATTGCCATATATACGGGGTGGCCAGTGAACGGTTGTGCAGCGCGAGCAGTCGGTTTTTTCAACCAAGAAACTCGCTAGCAGACGCTGCCTGCGTCGGCGTCGCGAGAGGGGGGAGCGTAGGAGAGGAGAGAGAGGGGGGTGACACGCATGCGCAGTGGGAGTGTGAACGCCGTGGGCAAGGGATGCGTAGAGGAGAGAGGGGGGAGCGTAGGAGAGGAGAGAGAAGGGGGGGGACGCGCATGCGCAGTCGGAGTGTAGACGCCGCGGGCAGGGATGCCTAGAGGAGAGAGGGGGGGTGTGTAAGAGGGGAGAGAGGAGGGGAGGCGCATGCGCAGTGAGGGGGTGTGGTTGCCGCGGGGTAGGGATGCCTAGAGGAGAGAGAGGGGGGAGAGGATGTTTTTTATTTTTATTTTTTTTAAAGGGTTTGCGCATGCGCAGTAAGGGTGGGCACGCGGCACACCACCACCACCACCACCGGATTAAGCTTCGCCATAAGATGCTGCTTCACATCTAAAATATCCCGGGCAGGCGCCGGGGGTGGCTCTGGCCCCCGTGAAGCCGTCCGGGGGGGGGGGGGGGGGCGAGCCCCCGAGCCCCCCCCGTACTCTCCGCCCATGCTACCACGCACAGACCAATGGCCTCACCGAGCGTCTAAAAAAGACTATCGCCGACATGCTTGCCATGTATATCGACGTCGAACATAACACGTAGAATGCCGTCCTTCCCTACGTGACTTTCGCATACACTAGCGGCCGTGCTGGCTTCATGGTTCTTTCATGTTGCATGTATTTTTTCACTTACATGTTTTGTTTTAAGCACCAGGGCGATGCTTTTCCAGAGGCAGGGGGGGGGGGGAGGGCATTGCCGGGCGCCTTTACCTCTTTGTTTTGTAGTATTCGAGTTTCACCCACAAAAACTTTTAGCGGCGCTCGGCGCAGACCGCCCAGCAATTTTCAAGAAGATTCGCGTTTTTTTAAGATCTTTAGGCAAAGATTACGCGCAGTACGTGAATAGTCAGGTCCATTCGCGGGCTTGAGCGAGCACTAGCGGTAACGCTGGAAGTGTCGATGGCTGCTGTATGAAACACGACGCGTCCCACCGATGATGAGATCAACGACAACCGACGCTCTGTTCGCCGCTATGACAGTACAACTTGAATTGCTTGTGCTTTGAACATTTGAGTTTCCGGGCACACAAGATCACCAAAATAAAGATACCTATATATCGAGATCCAGAGTTGCGTACGATCAGTTTCACAACAGGAGAAAACGGTGCCCGAATATTGTTCTTCTCTCATGCTTAGAATAACGGGAGAAATAATGGCGTGACCATTACATTTAAGGTCTTTCAGTCCTCTTAGTTACGATAGAAACATTAAAAAAAAGTCACAGTTTCACCGCAAGGGTGAAGCAATGAATGCGATAGCAAAAAATTGTAATGTTATACAAAGTGAGGCTGGCAGCTAATTCTTTTTGGATCCAATCTCACGCAACTCTAGAAAACGCTGGTTTAAGAGCATGCGGCCGCCCCAGAGAAACACTGCTCACCACATTCCCTTCGCGTTGAGAGCGCAGCACGTAGAAGGGTACACCAGGCCCCCCGCTGTCTGCCGCCGAGAAGGGGAGATAACGCGCGCGCCCGCGCTCGTAAAATCGAAGGTCGCCCCCCGCTGTCGGCCGCCGAGAAGGGGAGATAACGCGCGCGCCCGCGCTCGTAAAATCGAAGGTCGCTCGAGCAACCCCGCCCCCCTCGCGTCTTTTCACGCTCACGAACGACGGGCGGGGCCGGTTATATATATACATATACATATACGGCAAATGACGGCGGCGGCCAACGGCGAAAACCAGCCGAGAGTATCCATATAATTGCTATCGCAATAATATAAGCATTTTAGTAACTAAGTGAGTGAGTGAGTGAGTTAGCAAGTATGCATGCGAGCAAGTCAGTAAGAGAGTGAGTTGAACAGTAAGGAAGCAACGACAGCCGACGCTCTGTTCCGCAATAAACGTGGTTTGATGTTAGCGCTTGTGCTGTCTACGTCTCTACTTTTTTGTATCCGTCTCTTATGCGCTACCCATTCGAAGTTGAACAGTAAAGAAGTAAATCAGTAAGTACGCACGTGAGTTAGTGAGTACTATATCTGAAGTTAGTAAACGAAGAGCGTTGCCTGCAAAAAAAAAAGTGGCAAAAAAAAAGCGAGCCTAACTAACGGACCTTTACCTCCGCAGTTCGTGATAGTTCACATGCTTCGAGTTCAAAACAGGCAAAAAATATTGCTAGGGACCAGTTTCAGGAAAGCGGAAATCTAGCATCTTGCAGGTGATGAGAAGGCTCTGGGCATGAATGGTTCCGATACATATTTGTTCAAATAAGTGTGACACGTTTTGTAATTTACAGATTTATGAACGAGAAGTGTGATGGCGTAGAGACATGCCATGATGGTTTAAAACTCTTTTTGCCAGCTAAACTCATGTAGTCAAATAGATCAGCTGCAATACACCTGGCAGACCTATTGTCGAACTTCTCTAACGTGATAGCAAGGCGGTTAGCCTACTGGTCGCCGTGACATGGGGTGTCGTATACTTTGCGCTCACAAAGGTATTGCTCCGTATGAGTCTGATAAATAGTTTAGCAAAAGAATAGTTTCGATGCTGGAAAGAATAATTTAAAAACACTTGTTATGTTATTGATAAGAGGTTGCCAAGCATTTTTCTAAGTATTGTTTGTCGCTAGTACTACAAGTATTGTATTTGTTAGCAGCATTAAACACTCACTGAAATAATAGAAGTTATGGTAAAACCTGGAGGAGCACGGTCGGTGGCATTTTTTCGAAAAGAAAACAGCATATTAGCTGCGTTTTTCAGTTACGAAAACAACTTAAAAATGGTCATCGATTGAGCGGTGGAGCGAATGGTGATAGGCCCACATATTTACACAATGATTACTATAAGGTTCGTATGAGATAAAAAAAATAAATATTTTGTACGGATCTGAAATAAAAACATCGGCACTTTGCAGGATATTTTAGTACTTGGAGCGGGTAACCTGTCTTTTTTGGGGTGAGAAATTATGAGAAAATGAACAAACGTAAGCCCACGTGTGTTGCACACGGTCAGGTGAACGGGACAGATTAAAGACTAAAATTGGTGGCGAATTTGCACAGCATAATACTGAGGAAGAGTATCTTACATGTACTTTTGTTTGATACTATTTAATGATTTCCAGGCGCCAGCAGCAAAGACTGATGCTTGCACTAGAGGAGTCCGGTCTCAGACTGCGTGACATCAGAATGCTCTATAGGCCTTGTAGCAACGGCACCGCTTTAGCTGTGTTCGACATCCCATTCATCGATTACGTCACCGTTTACCTCGTCGGATGCTCCCTGTCTCTGCTAGCGTTCGCAGCAGAGGTGGCCTATCAGCGGTACTTTCTCGCAAGACGCCTACAGGCCTCTCCACCAGGCATACCGTAATGATCCGACATCGCTGAAGCATTCGAGGGTGGATTTTTTCGCTTGTAGGCGCTTAATATCCATGCACAAATATATTGTGAAAATAAAAAGTTTCACTGATCCAACCCACAGCATCAAATCTGTAAATTGAAACATCACTAGGATCAACGTTACTGGATGGGGACAGTTGGAAAACTGCACGGGCTCCCCCACCGGAGCCGCGTGGCCCCTCGCTGTCGCCCAAAAAGTGGGGCGCTGCGGTCGCTTTGCTCCCTGGTCACGCGACGTGCACCGCGCGTCCCGCGTCGTCTGCTCGTCGTCTGTTCCGCGTACCGTTTCCGAAGGATGGGGTGGCCTACATGGAGCACTTCATATCTCAAGAAATATGATTAACAGATGCATATTGAGAGCTTCCCTGTTACAATTACTGCACAGATAGAGGTGGACGCAGTTTGTCGCTCGACACTGAGCTTGAATGTGTCTTTTTACCACGTGCTGATGGTGCTGACTCATTCCGCGGTGGTTTTGGTGTGATGAGTTCGTGCTTGCCTAAAGATTTTATGCCTCCCAGTGTATATACTGAAATTTCCTGGTAAACTTTCTGACCGCTTGCATCTGCAGTAGGTAGATTGAGCGTTCTCTATTTAAGCATGCTGATATTTCAAGGCCACAGAAACGTTACGAATGAAACAGCTACGAATGCTGAAAGCTTTCACATGTTTGTATTTCATGCGATTCTGTAGCATTTATGCTGCGGCACATTAGCTGCTCAGCTTGTCAGGGAGAATAACGCGGTCGTTTGTATTTCATGAGCGAACTCACTGTTTTCCTTTTTCCCAGCACAACAATGTGCTGCAGAACACAAAAAGTAGAGGTAAGAACAAATTATAAGGGGATCTTTTTGTAACAGTCGGTATGTTTGATCGCTCATTGCATGACTACATAGAAGTTTTACGCCTAGGCTGCAGTTCCTAAATTCTGTAAATTAAATATTTCTAATGTATCAGGTGCAAAGATTAGCTGAACAAGCATAATGAATGTGGCTGGGAACGCAGAATCAAAAGGAAAACATCAAGAAGCTGGGAGAAAATAAGGAAGAAATCAATACACTCGATTTATACAGAATACTGTCATTATAGCTCTCACGTTCGAATACCTAAATCTACATTGATGGACAGACACGATCATCAAAACCAGTAAAGACGCTCAAAGTCTCGGCGTGGCAGAGAAAGGGCCCTGCGTCGTTTAAGGTGGTAAAGCTGAGCTGCTGCTTCTTGGCTCTTTCATGAATGCTGTAAGAGCATTCCAGCACGAGTTTTCCTTTACCGCTGACAACCACAGTCAAGTTTTTGTTTATTATGACAGCACTTTCAGCAGAAACTACACCACCAATTTTTTCAAGCTTGAAAAAAAAAAAGAAGAAAAGAACATGTTCCTCCATGTTTCACACACCATGCGGCATACGCCGGTAAGTCTTCGATGCCACCAAAGCAGTGTTCAGCTGCGGAGCTTTAATTCACTGAGGGCAAATTCCATGTGTAGTGAATGGAGGAAATTTGTAAATGGAATTCGTATGTTTGTGAACTTTTGGTGGAATTTTGAGATGTTTGTGCGGTACTTATGACGATGAAGACGACGGAGACATGAAGGCGAGCCAGGGGCAGGTGGCACGCGCGGCGGCGGCACAAGAAAAAAAGGAAAAGAAGAAAAAAAAATTGGGGGGACCCTTAAGCTTCGCCTTTAAGAGTTGAACGCGATAGCGATATCCCGTCCCTACTGCGTACTTCAATCACTTAGTGCATACTATGTAATGGGTAGTATGCTTCAAACCAGGAGAACTTATGCGCGGCAAATGTGGGAAATGTTTTCGAACTTGCTATGCACCCACTACGTGGTGTTAAGGGGAATACGCGCAGTAAGGTGTGTGCCGTTTGTAATGGGTGGCTGGCTTTAAACTATGGAATCGTTATGATAGTCACATATTCTGACGCCCGATGGCAATGTGCGCTTGTACCACGCAATATTCCTGGGATATTACATGTTATATTGCGACGCCTATATTAAGGACGCTTGAGTTTGCGAAGCATGGAAGTTATTTTCACTGCATTTCCAAGCAGAGGAAGTTATTTTCACAGTATTTCCCAAGCAGAGGCATGGCTGTGTGGTAGAACACCTGCTTGCCACGCAGACGACCCGGGTTCGATCCTCACTCGGACCGGAAAATTTTTATTATTTATTTTATTTGCATCTTTCTCGATTTTTCGGTCACGGACAAGATGATGATTTTTCGGTCACGGACAAGATGATGATTTTTCGCTCACAACCAACGACGCCGACGCCGACACCGACGCCGACGCCGACGCCGGAATTTCTGCGAAACGAGCTCTTTAACGCTATCGCGTTAAAAGAGAGGCGCGTGTGGAACGCGCAGAAGGCTGAGCGAAAGCTAGCCGAAGGACACGCCGGACCAGGGCGCTGTCCTTGGAGATCGTCTTGGCCGTGCTCGGCGAGGGCCTGGTGCTTGCCTGGTGGTGCAGACGTTGGCGGTGGCTCCAGCGAGGACACGCCGGACCAGGGCGCTGTCCGTGGAGCTCCTCTTGCCTGTTCCTGGTGAGGCCTAGGGAGCCGAGGTACCTGCTTGGGCCTACCGGCACCGGGCGCGGCTCCTGCTGTGCGGTAATAACCAGTTCCTGTTCGCCGTCGCCACCTGGGACGGCGCAAGGCCGTGATCAAACGGGAGGCCTTACGGAGGCCTTGTCTCCCTGCTGTGACCGCACGCGGGACGTGTCACCTGCGTGCCTGGGCTCGCCTTCGACGAGACTCGTCGCCGCACGTGGACTGACCCCTCCTCAAGACAACGCAGTCTACATGTCGTGAGCCTTAGTTTTTTGTAACTAAGATTGGACATTCCACAGTTAGGACGCTCAGATTAATGTGTGTGTGTTTGTCTGTGCTTGTTCTTCGCCATCGTCCCTGGAATCCCTTGTCTGCATAAATGTTGTTTGAAACTCATTCGTGCGTAATTCTCTTACCGTCCGTTTCGTTGAGCCACGCACTCGCAAACGTGACGAGCCACCACTCGGTCCTTACACCATGCTTCCAACATTTCAGGCCGCTCTGTGTTCGCGTTCGAACTCTTCCGTGCACGTCTCGCTTTCGCTCTGAAAAATTGAGCTAACGGCATCTTCCGTCACCAGTACGCTAGCTGCATTTGTGCCGACTTTTTCTACACTAAGCGTCAAGTCATGTGCAGCGCTTTTCGGAAAGTGCCGCCTCCCCCCTGCTACTTTAGACCCCACTACCCTCGCGCAATCGGGACTGTTTAGCCATTGACAACGTGCTGAAAGGAGGTGCAAACGTCCGCTGCGTCAAAGTGAGGATCACAGACGTATGTTCTTTGCGTATATAGCTTTGAGGTTTGCGCGTCCAATTGCATTGTTCCACTCACTCGGCACATTCGGGTCTTTCAGTGGTTTGAAAAAGTGTCGCTGTACGAAGGACACTTCATTTGACGTTGCCGATGTGTATCCACTTCGATAGCCTGGCACAGCACACCTTGGCATGCCGATCGTTCCCCCCGAAGGCAACAAAAATCTACCGCGAACAATTGTTTGTCCGGAGTCACCGTCTGCTTTCTCTCAAAACAGCAAAACCAGGCAGAACCGCGTAAGCATTGTTGCTACATACGTCTGTTTCGAGCTTGATGCTCTTTTGCTGCAGCGTTGCGCTCTCCGCTCTCTCGGCGAGGTCGAAAGCCTTCTGAAAGGTAAGGTCCCTAGGATATTCTCAACGCTTGATCTATTTCAAGCCTATCAGCAACTTCCGGTAACTGAAAACACAGCAAAAGTACTGACCGTGAATACCATGAATGGACTGTATGCAGTCAAGAGACTTCCATTCTTAACCTCAGCAGCTCCAGCAATATTCCAAAAAATTATGGAGACAACTCTCGCAGGAATTCCTGGCACCAGCGTGTACCTCGACGACATAATTGTCTGCGGAGAAACGCCAGAGCAACACAACGATCGGCTAGACCTTAGTGTTGTCAAGACTGGGCTAATATGGGTTTGCGCCTACAGAAAGACAAATGTCGATTTGGGGACAAAAACGTGGAGTTCCTAGGACAACGCATCGATGAACAAGGTGTGCATACAACTGGAGCGAAGGTTAAAGCTATCATGGAAGCACCAGCGCCGCCGAAAAATAAAGTTGAGTTCCAAGCATTTTTAGGCTTGCTTGCTTTCTACGACCGCTTTCTCAAGGACAGAGTGACAGTGGCCTTCACCACTGTACATGCTTTTGCATAAGGAAACACAATGGACATGGGAGAAGGAGCACCAAAAAGCATTCGAAGAGTTAAAGAAACTCATTCGTGACAGCACCGTGCTTGCTCACTATGACGAGCGCAAACCTCTTCTCCTATCATGCGACGCTTCGCCCAATGGTGTTGGCGCCGTTTTATCGCAAGTGGATGAAAGCGGAGCAGAAGCACCTATTGCTTTCGCGTCCCGAACGCTTGGCAAGGCGGAACGGAATTATGCCCAACTATATGGAGAAAGACTTGCCGTGATATTCGGTGTTGATCATTTCCAGAAGTATATAACTGGAAGACATGTGACTATTACAACTGATCACCAGCCGCTACTCAGCATCCTCGGGCCGAAAAAGCCGCTTCCGCAAGTCTTGTCACCACGCATGACCAGATGGTGCCTGAAGCTGTCCGCTTACGACTACGACCTTGTTTACAGAAAATGGCAGTCGAAACCAAGAACGCAGATGCATTGAGCAGGTTGCCACTGCAAGGAGATGACGACGAGCCATCCCCTCCCGGCGATGTTCTGATGCTAGAATGTGCGATTGATCCCCAACTTTCGCCCAAGCGCATTGCAGAGCTATCGCGCGAAGACAAAACTCTTTCAGCAGTTATGCAAGCAGCCCAGCAAGGAAAGCTACGAGTAATGAAAGGCGATGACTTCCGACCTTATGTGAAGCTAGCGCCCGAGCTGTCGACGCTCCAGGGGTGCTTACTCAGGGGCTATCGGGTAATAATTCCGATCGCAGCTCGCCCCGCAGCATTAAAGATTATTCACTCAGGGCACAGGGGCATCGTCGCTGTGAACGCCTACGCAAGAGGTTACCTTTGGTGGCCTAGCCTCAGCAAAGACATAGAAAAGACTGCCCAAGAATTGCAGACCATGCCAGGAAAACCGAAGGGCACCAGCGAAGGCACCGCTTCCAGAATGGCCAAGAGCAGCGCAACCATGGGAGACAATTCACATAGATCTTGAAGGACCCATTGGGGGCTGCATGTTCTTGCTTGCCGTTGACTCATTCAGCAAATGGCTTGAAGTACGGCAGATGACGAGCATACAGTCAAAACACCTAATCAAGGTATGCAGAAACCTTTCTACTACCTTAGGTGTACCGCGAAAAATAGTCACTGACAACGGGCCGTCTTTCGTCCTCGTTAGAAACAGAATATTTTTTCAAACGAAATGGAGTGAAACATGTCACGAGCGCTACATACCATCCTGCCACGAATGGTCAAGTGGAACGCATGGTCTTCGAGCTCAAGCAAGCGCTTGCAAATGATAAAGACGTCCCTATCGCCTACCGACTTTCACGACAACGCATGCCGGCACGAAGAAAACACCCGCCATGATGATGTTTGGTCGTGAACTCCCGACCGCATTGACATACCTGAATCCCTCAGACTCCCAGCTCATGGACGAGGAAGGAAAGGACGAACGGCGCATTCGCAAAAATCAAATCGTCTACGTGAACTTTGCAGGCAACCCGGCATGGATAAAAGGAACCATCATCAAACAAGTAGGTCGTCGGTCTTGGTTGGTCAGCACGGACAGAGGTGTCGTGCGACGACACAAAAACCATATTCACACTACGAGACAAGAAGCAACTCATGACCACGCTTCTACAACAGAGTCACCGGGAAATCCCCGCCAGTCTTCGCTGCTTCCGTTTTTCCTCCTAGGCAGCCAGACTAACAATCAGCAAGAGGCGCCGACTGCAGGCGCTCCAGAGTGCTGTGCCACGCCAGCGCCACTCCCATCCGACGACACTCTGCAGGGACCACCGCAGCGGCCTCCGAGACGTCGCCGTACCCCCCGACCGTTACCAAGATCAGTGGTGATCAGTGGTGACTCAGACAGAGTGGGGAGGGATGTGAGGTGTTCGTGACTTTCGGGTTCAGTGTTGTGCGCGAGTTTCGGTTTAGGCCACAAGAGATTCCACCGCCAGAGTTCCGGGGGCACGCTACCCTCTCCCCGAAAACAGACCCATTGTCCTCATGTACTCCCAGTGTGCTTCTAATAAACGAACCTAACAGATGTATGTAGCACTTAGCACTTAGTGCATACTATGTAAAGGGTAGCACGCTTTAAACCACGAGCAATTATGCGCGGGAAATGCGGGAAATGTTTTCGAACTTGCTATGCACCCACTTACGTGGTCTTAAGGGATTGGCGCGCAGTAACGTGTGTGCCTTTTGTAATGGGTGGACGGCTTTGAACCACAATGTCGTTATTATATTCCCATCTTCTGACGCCCGATGGCAATATACGCTTGTACCATGCAATATTACTGCGATATTACATGTTGTATTGTGACGGCTGTATACAGGACGCGTGTGTTTGTAAAGCATGAAAATTATTTTCACTGCATTTCCAAGCAGAGGAAGTTATTTTCAGTGTAATACCGTGATAGTGAACCGTACTGGAGAAACGAAGCACAGGCGCAACGCATTGAGACAGAAAAATGGAAAGGTTGGGGTATTTCAATATTTGCACGGGCCACAACGTGCAACTTGTTTCTAGTGAGCAAGCTGTGGTACGTAATGCAAGTTTTGCACTGTAGTAGAGTAAACATACACAGAGTATTTGCAGTTTTGATTTGGAGCTCTGTCTGGGAAAAATCGAGCCGTACAAACCTCTTCAGAAAAGTACGAGATGGCGGGCTTGGATTGGTTCATTTGTACATAAGACAACTAGTCAATCGTTTTCTTTTTCTGCGGGATGTAAATGACCGTTTTTTGAGAACTGTTATACAACTAAGGCTGTCTAGAGTGCTGCCGGGATTTCTAGTATCGTCAAGAAATGTGCAAGGACCAATTCAGGGGTATCTAAAGGAAGTTGTTTCGTCCTTCCACTTTCTGTCAGTGCGATTTTCGTTAGAGTATCTGGCTGAAGTCTCACGCAAGAAATTGTATAAAGACCTCGTCGACATTTTACTGCCCGTGCCATTGTACCGGCAACTATACTGTGCAGGCCACGTTTAAGAACAGGATGTTCTTAAACGTGTTAAAAGGATGCTTGTAGCGCCAGGGATTAAAACTTTTTACTTTAAATTACACACTGGTACTTTACCGGTTAAAACATGGTTGGAAAATAGGGGATTATTCGTCCCATGGGGCACACACTGTTACTTATGCAAACCGGAAACAATTGAACACATGTTTTGCTGGAGCGGGGTGTTTTTCTGGGACATATTGCAGAGAAAACCTTGAAAAAAAGAGTTACCGTTAAGTCCACATGGCATCCGTTTTCTTTCTGTTGAAAACGAGGCTGGCGTACCTTATGACCTAGTTATGCTCCTGGGCCTGCATAGTATATGGCAAACCCGAAATGCCTTTGACAATGCGGATGTAGAGGTGAGGTCTGTGCGAGAATATTTTTGCGAATCTGTCATTTTCTTGAGGGGATGAAAGGGAAAGATGATGTGCCGGAGTGGGTTCCGTGACTTGAACCACTGTTACGCATGCCAAAGTTTTGATAAGTAGTCAGCTCAGAGCTGACGGTTCTTCATTGCACTTCGCAGTTGTACCGCTATTCTATTGTATTTTGTCGAGTATGTGAACAGTCGTGATATGCAAGGCAAAAACGATAAAAAAAGCGTAGCTGTGTGGTAGAACACCTGCTTGCCACGCAGACGGCCTGGGTTCGAACCTCGTTTTGGACCTGGAAATTTTTAGTATTTATTTTATTTGCATCTTTCTCGATTTTTCGGTCACGGACAAGACGATTTTTCGCTCACAACCAACAACGCCGCCGCCGACGCCGACACCGAAGCCGACACCGACGCCGGAATTTCTGCGAAACGAGCTCTTTAAAGGGCCAGTAAACAACCCCGCGGTCCAAAATTTGTTATCAAGAGAAATATGTGCACTTTTGCTATGTGAACATGCTGCCGCAAGAATTTTGGGAATACGAGCTATAATAAGGAAGTTACAGGGGTGAGAACATCCGCTGCAGCTGGTTTCAAATTTTCGCGCGGCCTCGCCACCCTTCTCCGCCGTAGGGAGGGGGGAGGCGTAACCCAACGTCTTGACTCCGCCCACTTCGGCAACGTGACATGACGTCAGTGATACGTGATCGGCGCGCAGCCAACGACCGAACAGTTCTTCCCCCACATGAGCACGTGTCATAGCGGCGCGGGGAGGAAGCGCGATGCGAAGAGCACCGCTCCCCAAGCGGTAAAGTAGCGAGACCCCTCTTTATCTCGGAGGCTTACGTTCTGGCAATACCGCTTCTCCCGGTAGTCTCGGGCTCTACAAAACGGCAGTGGGCAGCACTGGAAAATGAAAATGCGTACTGCGCGGCCGAAACTGCATAACCACAGGGCCAAGGCGCAGTTTCGTAGGGCAAATGACCCATCGACGAGCTCAGTGCCGCGTCAAGTCGCTGATCGGCGACTTTGCGTCACTGAGCGTACAAGGAGGATTGGTCAGGCGTAGGAAAGAAGCGCGGGAACTGTTTTTCGAAATGGAGGGTCTGCGCGGCGCGCAGCGCTGTAACATTCGGAAAACGTGATCGCCATGGTCTGCTGTACGAATAAGCGAGCTTGTTTGGGGGGGTGTAAAAAAAAGTCGGAGCCCGTTGACTGGCCATTTAACGCTGTCGCGTTAATAAGCTCTGTGCACAACTGGTTATAAGGGTCCTACGGGCGCTTTCTCGAAGGTAGTAGCAGACGCTCTCCCCACCCGGGGCCGGCGCATCAAAAAAAAAAAAAAGAAGAAGAAGAAAGAGAAGAAGGGCGCTCCGCGCGCGTTAAAAAACAAGGCGCGCGGCGCAGAAACATTTCGACAGTAAAATTCATCGAAAACCATGTTTCTACATATATAAATAACGTACATAGTCGTTTGCGTCCCATTTCTGAGGAGATTCGCTCATCGGTTGTATTCGTACGCGGAACAACTGCTAGTTTTCGTTTTGTTTTTGCTCGTGTTCTCGCGGTTAGTGAGGTGATTTAGGAATTGGGATAATCTATTAATAGGCGCTTTTAGCTGACCGTATTTCGCCTCCCGCTCCGCTCAGCCAACCGGTGGTGGAGCCACTGCGCATGCGCCAGACGGTCAGCGCAGAGCGTGTGAGCGGACCGTCGCCGGCGGCGGCCTGTAGCGAGCGAGAGGTCACGTGACACGAGGAGAAGAAACCAAAATGGCAGCCTCTTGTGCCGCGAGTCCGCGTTGCTCGGAAAACGTAGCGGTTGTTCGGCCAACGCGCAAGCCCCGACGGCACTTCAGGATACACGAGGATTTGTGTTTTCTCAGAGAAGTCGTCGCAGTCAATCCTTTTGGAAATCCGCGCATGTGGGATGACCTTTTACGAAACGTCATTGCAGCGATACATCGGGAGCTGACACTTCGGGCAATAAAGGAGTGTCTCGAGCTGCTTCTTTGGTACTTCCGACAACAGGACTCCGCAAACCTTTGCAAGTAAGTTATTTCATGTGCAATAGCCACAATTTCGTTTTTAACAGCAGCCACTCTCCCACCTATTCAGAAATGCTCCTTAACTTGACTTTCCACAAGGCAACGCGCTGACCGCGCTGCCTCAACGCCGCTGCGTTTGAAACGCGTTTGTGCTGCCTCGAGGGCGGTGGCTAGTCAAGCTCAAGCGTTTGTGATTAGGTGGGAGAGTGGCTGCTGTTAAAAACGGAATTGT